>APFE031584923.1:0-24879 GCA_000404065.3 Pinus taeda | reverse complement strand
ACTATGCCACTAATTGTCTGCAGAAGAAGAAGAACAAGCAAGCTGCTGGATCTGCAGCAGGAGAGGCTCTAGCCTCATAGTTTGAGCTTGATTTTTCATTGATCACATGCTTGGCTTCAAGTGTGATGGGATCGGTGTGGTTCTTGGACAGTGGTGCGTCCTTTCACATGACAGGAGATAGATATTTGTTTTATGATCTGGAGGACAAAGATCTTGAAGTGCACATCGAGATGAGCAATGATGGTAGATACAATGCGACCGGTATTGGTACCATTTCCTTTGAGAGGGAGTCTGGTAAACCCTTCTTATTGAAGGAAGTGATGCATGTTCCAGGATTGAAGAAGAATCTTATCTTTGTGGTGATGTTAGAAGACAAGGGATATGATGTTGTTTTCAGCGAGGGAAAGGCTTTCCTGCGCAGCAAGACAACTGGAGAAACCCGGAAGCTAGGGGTTCGAGTCAAGAACATTTATTAGTTGCATGTAGATGGCTGCTCAGTAATGGCATGTAAGGCAAAAGGAGTGGTGAGCCAGGATGATGGCGAGCTGTGGCACCGAAGATTGGGCCACCTTCACCATGGAGCCTTTAAGATATTGCAGCAGATCTCTACTAGGATTCCTAAAGGCACTCTTGCACAGTCAGATCAGTGCAAGGGGTGTATTTTGAGAAAGTTTGTGAAAGCCACCTTTCACGAGAACAATAGTCATGCCATGACGATCCTTGAGAGAATTCACACAGATGTATGTAGACCTTTCTCAGTTGCTTCGATAGCAAAGCATAGGTACTATGTGATCTTTGTTGATGATTTCTCCTGAAAGTGCTAGATATTCTTCATGCAAAAGAAGAGCAAGACATACTCAAAGTTCTGTGAGTTCAAAGCACTGGTCGAGAAGGAATTGGAGAAGAAGGTGAAGGCTCTTAGGAGCGACAATGGTGGTGAATTCATCTCTGGCGAGTTCAAGGATTTTTGTAGCGCAGAAGGGATTCGAAGAGAGCTCATAGCTCCCCATAACCCACAGCAGAACGGGGTTGCTGAGCGAAAGAACAGAACGATCGTGGGTGTTGCATGGGCGATGTTGCATGATCAAGCCTACCCCTTCACTTGTGGGCGGAGGCATGTAATACTGCAGTATATGTGTAGAACCGTTGTCTTCACAAGATACTTGGTATGAGTACACCCGAGGAGGCTTATTCTGGTAAGAGGCCTGATATTTCCCATTTGAGGATTTTTGGTTCTCCTGTTTACATGCATGTAACGAAGGATTCCAGGAAGAAGTTGGAGCTGACCGTAGAGGTTGGGATATTTGTGGGGTACGCTGATACACCCCATAACTATCATGTGTATTTTCCAGACAGTCGCAAGACTGTTGTGCGACGGGATATAAAATTTCAGGAGGAGAAAGCCATGAAGTGTTCGCTTGAGAGGGAGCCACACTTGCATGCAGATGAGGAGCTATTAGTTCCTAAGGATGAGCTTCAGGATGTGGATCAGCCATAAAAGGAAGTTCATGGAGTGGAAGAGACCACTCATGCAGCACCAACTATCAGAGGGCGAAAGCACACTACAGAAGCTGAGCAACTGGCTCAAGATGCAGAGAAGGTTGTAGGACCACCTACAGCAGAGCACAGGCAGAGACGGTCACCGGATCGGTACACTGGATACATGGCTCTTGTGAGAAAATGTGTCGTGACTGAGCAATCCTCTTTCAAGGAAGCTGTGGAGGAACCCACATGGGTAGACGCCATGGTGGAAGAGTATGATTCGATTGTCAGAAACAGTGCATGGGAGATTGTCCCAAGACCGGAAGGGAAATCAGTGGTGGGTTCGAGATGGATCTACAAAGTGAAGCAGGCAGCTGACAGGAGTGTGGAGAAGTATAAGCAAGATTTGTTGCCCAAGGCTTCTCACAGATGGAGTGGATCGATTATGAGGAGACCTTTGCACCTGTCGCAAGGTATTCTTCCATACAGACGATTCTTACTCTCTCAGCGTAGATGGGGTGGCACATTCATCAGATGGATGTGAAGACTGCATTCCTCAACGGAGTCATTGAGGAGGAAGTGTACATAGATCAGCCCGAAGGTTTCGAGATCTTCAGCAATGAGTCACATGTGTGCAAGCTCAAGAGAGCGTTGTATGGGTTGAAACAAGCACCTCGTGCTTGGTACACACGGATAGACATCTATTTCACCAGACTTGGATTATCCAAGAGTGAGGTGGATCCTAACCTATACCAGATTGTGGTGGAGGGTAAGTTGCTTATCATTGTACTGTATGTAGATGATTTGATTCTAATGGGAGATGAGTTGTTGATAATTTCATGCAAGGAGGATCTTGCTCGGGAGTTTGAGATGAAGGACTTGGGCCTCCTTCATTAATTCCTAGGATTGGAAATTTGGCAGCGCAGTGATGGACTATTTGTTTCTCAGGGTAAGTATGCTCGGGAGATACTGAAGAAGTTCAACATGCATGGCTGCAAGCCTGTTGATACTCCTCTTCCTGGAGGTTGGAGGGAGGATGCTACTTCAGCGGAGGTAGTGGATGCCACTATTTATCGACAGTTGGTGGGGTCGCTTATTTATCTTGTCAATACATGACCCGATATATGCTATGCTGTTAACCAGCTTTCACAAGCTATGGTTAAGCCTACCAAGCTCTTCTGGAAGGCGGGCAAGCATGTATTGCATTATATCAGAGGCACATCAGGATATGGATTGTGGTACAGACAAGAGGATGAGGTGAAGCTATGTGGCTTCACAGATGCAGATTGAGCAGGGAGCCCAATGGATAGAAAGAGCACATCTGGATGGATCTTCAGTATCGGATCGACAACATTTTCTTGGTATAGTAGGAAGCAGATATCCATGGCACTCAGTTCTGTGGAGGCCGAGTATATGGCAGCAAGTTTGGCTGCATGCGAGGCTATATGGATGAGGAAGAGCCTGGTCAGTTTGTTCGGGTCTCATTTGGATCCTACTGTGATTTACTGTGATAACCAGAGTTGCATTAAGCTCTCAACTAATCCTATATTTCATGATAGATCCAAACACATCGAGATCAGGTACCATCATATCAGAGATTGTGTGTAGCGGAGAATCATGTTACTTTCATATATTCCCATGGAGGATCAGGATGTTGATATCTTGACGAAGGCGCTCACCAGAAGCAAATTCGAGTACCACCGAGACAGGATAGGGGTTGTTGATAATCCATATCTTGTTGAGAGGGAGTGTTGAGAATGCAACAAAATGATGGAGCTTAGTGAAAAGAAGTCGCCTTCACTAAGTGGGCCCGTTGGGCAAGTTTTGGCACAAAGTCTATTTTTAGACTATGTCTATTTTTAGACATATGGATCATGGTCTATGAGTTGCAGGATGTTGTTTATGGATGATTGGTCATGTTGGTAAAAATAGATGGACTTCTATTTTTAGACAACAGCGGAGGTATTGTTTTCTAAATATAGAACAGTCGCTATTATTGCCCTTAATATATTTGATCTACATATCTTTTCTCTTGAGCACTTCAGTTCGAGCTACAGATGTGGCACATGCAGCTGCCATAAGTATAGTGGTTCCTTATGGGTTAACTTGAGCTATTGCATGCGGAATTCATTTAGGACTTCAGTGATTGAGTTCTGTGGAGTTGGATAGGGTTGATGGAGTTGTGTTTCAATTTGACTAGTTGAACTATTTGTAGTTATTCTAACTGGCATAGATACTGTTGAGTGGTGTGGATAGTTATTAATTAATTCACTAATTATTAACTCATAAAGCAACTGAAGAATACATCAGTTAACTCAGTGCATGGAGAGTTCAATGGAGACAAGTGTTAGAGGTGAGTGAAAGGGAAAGACAGCTATCAGTTGTGACTATAGTTGTGCATGTGATTTGCACAATCAGTGGGATTGAGTTGCCAATGAGGATTGCATAGTGTTACACAAGGGAAACACGTGAATGGATTAGCCATTCTCAGTATTCTCTATGAATGATTGCGCAGTGGAGGCAGGCAAGCAATGGAGGTGATTTGAGCCAGCAATTGTTTCAGATCTATGTTGTATTCTGTGTAGCAATGTAGCTAGTATTATACTGTGTACTGTTACATGATCTCAATCAATATAATACAAAGATAGTTTGGGGTTTTTAGCGAGATGATTTCCCCATGAAAAATATTGCGTTATGTGTGATTGATGCTTCTATCTTCGCATGCAATTGTTTCTTCTTTTGCAATATTAATGATTAACGTAGATGAGATTATGTATTATGCATGTATTCCATAATAGTGTATAATCAAGATAATCTCGGTTGAATAAGTGTCATATTATTCATAAAATTTCTACACTCATCATCCCACATCTACCATGCTTTGTGATGTATCTGGAAATGATGACATCTTAATGGACTAGCGCTGTCATGAGTTCTTCCACTGAACTGAATGAGTGCCTCCATTATGCACTTTGGCGGTCCATCTTCCTTTTCGCAGAGTGCATTTTGTAATTCTGACACCGGTGGGGTAGAGGTGTCATCTAGATATGACTCATATTTATCCGTTACCGGGTATGCTCGAATTTTCTTGCAAAATAATTTATATCAGCTATAACTGTGAGACATATGGAAAACAGGCCTACAAAACATGAACCTCACGTTTAAATCATCAAATATGAAATAATCCCCCTTTCCTTTTAATTTATGCATTGATTAAGTCTCGTGAATGTAAATCCAATCTACATTGTAAATCCTTGCAAAACACAAAGCGGAGCCCAAAACCCGTACTTGAAATACTATGGGCGGGAACCTATACCCTATCAGGTCCACCATATGGCATTTCCCATAAAAAATCGTGACCATACCACTTTACCGAATACACAAGAACACGGGAAAAACCCGCATCCAGGTCGTATACCAGACTTACGATTTTATATGCCCAAGCCTAAAATTATCGGCGGGTCCAGCGTATGGTGTCACGCCTTATGCATGAGTGCTAGACCCGCCGATAGTGATTTGCAATGGGGAGGGGCGGACCCGGTATCATATATATTAAGTTTTAATCGAATCAGCAGGTCTGCTATATCGCATATTGCAATATGTGCAGGCCTAGTGCCCCGCCGATTGCGATATGTGATTAGGCCAAACCCAATATAGATTATTATATATAATATATATATATATATATAATAGCCCCAGTCACTACAACAAAACCCTGTGATTAGCATCACTTTTGCTTCCTTTTTTGTGTCTAGAGACCATTTTTGGTGCTATTTGTGTCCATTTATCAAATATGGTGCAAAAATGGATGCAAATTTTGCACCGAGTTTTGCACCAAGCCTTACATCAAGTTTAGCACCAGGCATTTTAATAGGTTTTGCACCAGATTTTACACCAAGTTTTATGCCAAGTTTTGTGCCATCCTTTGCACCATTTTTTGCATCAAGTTTGGCACCTAATTTTGTTTCACCAACTTTTGCATCCTCTATTGCATCCACTTTTTGCACCTACACTTGCCTCAACTTTTGCATCATCTCTTGCATCCTCTTTTGCATCATTTTTTAAATCATTTTGTGCATCCATTTTTCCATATTTTTTGCATCCCCTTTGTGCCAAGTTTTGCATCAAGGTTTTTGTCTAGTCTTGCATCTAATTTTGCATCTATTTGTTGTATTGACTTTTACATCTTGTTTTGCATCCATATTTACATCCTCTTTTTCATTTGCTATTGTTTCCATTATTGCATCCATTTTTCTTGTGCCATAATTTGCACCTAGTTTGACACCTCCCTTTGCACCCTTTTTTGTTTCTAAATTTTCATCCATGATTGCGTCTTCATATACATCTAGGTTTTCATCGACTTTTACATCTATTTTTGCATCCCTTTTTATATCCACTTCTGCGTCAATATTGCATTGGGTTTTGTGTCTCATATTGCATCTACTTTTGCCTCGAATTTTGTTGCATCAAATTTTGAATCCTATTTTACATCCATTGTTGCACCCATGTTTACGCCCACTTTAACATCCATTTTTGCATCTTATTTTGCATCTTCATTTGCTTCTTTTTTTGAATCTATCATTACATCCACTTTTGTTGTGACACAAATTGTGGCATGTTTTGTACTTACTGTTATACTCACGTTTGCTTCCAATTTTGCATCCATCTTCGCATCCTCTTTTGCATAAAATATTGCATCTATTTTTGCATCCACTTTTGTGTTGGCTTTTGCATCTCATTTTGTATCTTCTTTTGCATGTACTTCCATTGCATCCATATTTTGCATCCAATTTTGTTTCTCCTATTGCACTCGTGTTTGCATCCACTTTTACATCCCTTATAGCATGCATCTTTTCTTATGTCTAATATTACATCCACTTTCTCATTGACTTTTGTTGAGCTATGATTTGTGCCATATCTTATGCCTATCATTGAAATCCACATTTTATTCCACTATTTCATCCAAATTTGCATCCTCTTTTGTGTCCAAGCTTGCACCAAATATTGTTTATGTTTTTTGCATCCCATTTTGAATCTACTTTTACATCCACTTTTGATTCGTCCAATTTTACAACTAATTTTCTCTCCACTATTGCACCCATGTTTGGACCATGTTTACATCCATTTTTGCATCCAAGTTTTCCTCCTTTTTGCATTCAAGTTTGTGTCTTTTTTTTTACATTCATTATTGTATCCACATTTGTTTCACCACAATTCATGCTATGTTTTATGCCTACTATTGTTCCCATGTTTTCTTCCACTTTTTCATCCATGTTTGAATCCTATTTTGTGTTCAGGTTTGCATCAAATATTGCATCTACTTTTTCATCCACTTGTGTCAATTTTTCTATCTTTTTTTGCATCTACTTATGTTGTGTCCACTCTTCATCCAATTTTACGTCTATTTTTACCCGCATTTTTTTTGTTCACTTTTGCTTCCAACACACATCATATTTTTTGCATTGATGATATTTATTATGACATTGAAAATTATGAACAACTGATGACAATGTCAATAATAATGATGATGATGATAATGAAGATGATGACGATGACATGAGTTGTGATTGTTATGATAGTGAAAATGATGATAAATACGATCGGGGTTACAATGGAAATGATGATGACGATGCTAATGACCTTGGCCATTCTTCCCAATTTTTTAATGTTGTCATGGTCATAATCATAATAATTATCTTTGGTTACGTCTTCCAAGTCATCATCATCTGATCATCATTATCATTATTTTTATCTTGGTCATCATCAACAACAATAATGATGTGAATGATGATTATGCAGTTCATGAAGATGACAACAATTATGATAAAAATTATATTAGTTATGATGATGGGGATGGTGAAAATTATAATGACGATGATAATGGAAGTGATGATGATGATCATCAATCATCTCTAGAAAATAAGGTTGTTATTTCTCTTGCATATATCATGTGTCCTAACAACCCTTTTCAAGCACTCGTAACATTTTTTGGGTTGATGATATTTCTTATGATACCTAATGATGATGATGATGATGATGATGATGAAGACATGAATGGTGATTATGACGATAATGAAATGATGACGATGATGGTGATGATAATGAAAATATTGAAGATGATGACCCTCCCTCTAAACTAGGGAGGTACTCATAATGAGACAAAAAAGTACTCTCAAGTTGAAGTATTCATATAAGAAGGGATTTGGATTGATAAGCATCAATGATCATTTACATCATCATAGCCAACATTGTCAAAATAGAAAGGCCTTGACTAACAATTTTATCTCTCCATCAGATCAGAGAAAAATGTTGGGAGGCATAAATTTGGACACCACTGCCTCTCTAGGCACTTACCCCACTAGGATGTTCACCAGGTATGTCCTCACATGATCATTTCCTAATCCACTATCATAATATTTGACACCAGTAAATGTCAATCCTCATGACTATTCTTATCTTGGATTAATGTACTTGACTTATGGTAGTTAGTCCTTGTCAAAATACAAATTCTCAAAGAATATTGGTCCCATATGTTTATCCAATCCACCATTCTCCCTACCGGTGCCTTTACTAGGCTTACAGCTATTAGTCCTAGCCATAGTACATGACACATGGATAAAATGGTGTCTACCCTCACTCCCTCTCAACGAGAGAGGAGACATCCACAAGCACAAGATTTCCTCAAGAATCCCCATCATTTTCATAGAGAATAACATCATTAATTTGTTTTCATCGCATGACGCCTTTATTATTAAGCATTCATAGATTTGTGGAAAAATATTTCCCTTTTGTCATTTGTGATGAAATAAAATCAAAAAGTGAAAGCCAAAATCATTAAAGATACACTATAATTATTTATCTAAGTCTAAACTCTAAGGTTGACGTGAAAATTCATGTAAATGTTATATCTATGAGTTGTGCCAAACTTATGAAAATCTTATTCCCTAAGTCCTATATATAAGAAAAAGAAAGAGAAAGAAAAATAAGGCCCAATTAATGGTAACTCATGTATTCACTACCTCTTTGGAAATTATATGAATATATACACTCCTAGCCACACTTGATCACATGTTTGTGATGGTTAAATCATGAAATCCTCTTTTCCCCTTGCATTTTCACTTCATCATTTAAGCACCTAATTGAGGATCTAGGGAATGTTTGTTGCCTAAGGGTTTAATATCTACTATTGGTTTACTTATGTCATACTACTGTCAATTTATGTGACAGAGTGAAATGCATAAGTTTGTGGAGTTATTAGAACAATGTATTAAGTTAGTCACCACACACACATGTATTATATCTCATTGATCCACATGTGTGGGTTGGAGACTCATTTATTGACAACTTTAATGGAGACTACTTTATGGCTTTAATGGTATAGCTTACAAAATATCTTGTTAAACATTGTGATTCATCCTTTCTTTTCCTCGAGACACTTGATAATATTGAAGTCACTCCCAATAATTCATGGATATGGGGAGTATAAATTACTTGTGCTAGAAATAGAATTGAGAAATATAGGTTTTCCATTTGCGATATTGGAGTCATAGACATTTGATACATGGTAGTAGTCCTCGATGTTAATCAACTAAAATTGCATTGTCATAATGCGAAAAGAGGTAAACATATTAGTAACCTTGATATCCTGATCATTTCAAATAATAACCATTCCACCCAAGTATCTTTGAGCATCAATTAATACTACTTGGAAATTCCTCCCCCATTTGCTAATTATATGAGGTAGAACCTCACTTAATATTTTTTGTTTCTTATGTCAACATTATCGATGGGTGCTTTGCGTACCATTTTTCTTTTAGGAGTATTTGTTTTCTTTACTATTGAGGCCCCTCATGTTCCATGAGACTATTTTCATCGAGAATTTACACAGAAAGGAAGTATAATGTGACTAAAAAAAAGCATGTCTCAAGATTTAAGTGTTTGGACAATTCCACTTCATGACTCCTATATTTCCTTTAGCTGGGACCGAATGATGAACATGATTGCATTAAGGGAAATTGACCAATGAAAATCTAAAAAAGAGGTGACTTTTGACTTACTAAAAAAAAATATCCATAACAATTTCATCAATCAATGAATCATTAAAAAAAAAATATCCAAAACAATTTCATCAAGCAATGCATCATTGCATTATAAAATACAATCTATAAACCTTTTGGGAACGTTTTGCTAAACAATGCTAAAAAACCAATATATTTAATATTAACATTTAACAATAATATGGACAATAACACATTTTGATAAATTAAATAACATATTATCAAGCATTTGCTAAATTTTTATAAATAATTTTATGGTACTATTAATAAAAATATTAATAATTATAATATTAATATTTATACATAGTGATTTATATAAATTGTTTCTAAACAATTTAACATTATTTTTATTTATTAATATGAATAGGTGCTTTCTATATTTTTTATTAAGTTTATATCATATATATATATATAACCTTAATATACATCTTAACATTTATATTATTCATTAATATGAATAGGTGTTTATTAAGAATCCTTCGCATTATTTATATATATATTATCAGATATAACAGCTATTATTAAATATTACAAATGTATCCCCTCTCCCTCCCATAGTCGAACATAGTCATTTTCATCTAGCTGTTAGGTTGACCTGTCTTCCTATTTAACCCTCTTCCTGGATCTGTTTCTTCATCGTGTCCTGAAGATGAACCACATTTGCTGGTTTGAAATGAGTCGACCCAAATCTTCAATGTGATTTTTTCCGAAAAAATTCTTTATATATTATCAAGCCTAAAAAATGTCACTAACAAAAAACTATAAAGCATGCAACTAATGAAAGTGACCACTCAAGGCCACCATAAGACAATTAATCTATTAAGACCAAGATTAATGGGGACAAAGATCTACAAATGACAAAAGCAAACCTATTTTAACTTTATTGTTTTATTAGGTTCAAGATGAACATTTCAAGATACAATGAAGAACATAATTAGTTTTATTGCATTAAGAAAACCCAAGTACATTCTATAACTTAGCAAGGAAGAGATGTATAATACCCATCTCAGCGACACAACACATTGCATTAAGTTAATTTTTTATATATAATTTAAACTCCTAACATAAAACAAAAAATTGGTTATGAATGGAATGTTTAAAATCCATTTTTATAAAAATTATATTTATATATATAAGTTTTTCTTATTGAAAAAAAAATACCAAAAACTAATTTTTTTTTTTAGAAAATAAAAATATAAAACTAAATATATATAAAAAAATAAAAAACTAAACATAAGCAAACTAGAATTTGAATTTGACACTCTTGTTCACTTTCGGAAACTCATATGGTGGAATTTGATCTCTTTATCCTCATATTTAGCTTTTTCTTAAAAAATAAATGCATACAAAAGTGGGAAAGAGCCATAAAGTATGGGGAAGCTTTTTCCTAAGCACAAAAGCATCTAAAAGGTGGAAAAGGCCATTTTTATATGAGGAAACATTATTCACCCAAAAGATTTTGCCCAAATTGAACTAATGAAGAATTTGGGAAATCTTCATAGCCTTCACTTTCTTATATATTAGAGGCTTGGCCATTGAGAAAATGATGAGAGTTCTTATATTGTCAGGTTGCTGAGATCTATCTTGAGAGGGAGAGTTTTGGAGCTAGGAGTAGGGGGAGGTGTTGCTGCAACTACATTTGATTGTTGCAACTTTCATCCAGCTCCTTTATTAATATAGATCAGTTTTTCCTCCTTCCATATGTTTCTATTCATTCTTTACTTATTCTATTCAACTAATGAATGTATGGGATTTTGGTTTATATTTATTTATTCAATAATATTTATATGTTTATGATAGTTTTAATTATCAAGATATTATGATGTGAAGGTTCATTTATTCTCTCTCTTATGTGTAGGACCAAGCTTTGGAGATAGCTAGGAGCGCTTCCTAGCTATAATAAAAACTCCAAGAAGACTTGCATGCTAGGACTCACAAGAATTCCTTCTTTTTTTCTTAATCTATACTCTACATCTTGATCTACTCAAAATCCCGAGCCTTAGAACAACCTTTCTCTTAATTGGTTTGTCCTAGGTGTCCGGGATAAACTCAGAGGGTTTTATGTTCTTCTAACCATGCATTAAATCCTACAACAAAATGAGATTTAGAAACTTTAATATATTTCACTATGTAAATGAAATTAGTAAAATGAACCCATAGAGGGGGTCATAAATGGAAATAAAAGTAAAACTCTAAATAATAAGCCAAAAGTGGATGTAACCATGGATGCAAAATTTGGATTAGAATTGGATGTTAAACTAGCCATCAAAACAAGATGCAAGCAATGACACAAAAAGGGTTTGAAAGTAAAATTAAAAAAGGGAGCAGCACTAGAGATAAAGAAGGGAAAAAAATATGGCATATGAAAGGATACCAAATTGGGCGCAAACAAGGATGCAAAAATGGACACCAAAATGAGGATGAAAAGAACGATGTAAAATTAGGATGCAAAATTGGGTGCAAAAAGGATGAAAGAAATGACACAGAACAAGATGCAAAATGGGACTAAAAAATGGTGAAACCAAGGATGTCAAAAATGATGCATAACTAGATGAAAATTCAAACTAAAATCTAGGTGCAAAATGAGATGCAAATGTGGACACAAAATGTGACAGAAGAAAAGGATGCAAATTCGGAGGCCAAAAAGGATGCAAAATTAGATACCACAAATGATGCAAATCTGGACATAAAAATGGTGCAAAATTGGACAAAAAAAATGGTGCAACAATGGGCATAAAAATGGCTCAAATTTGGATGCAAATCGAGATGCAACATTGGATGTAAAATGAGGTGCAACAAATCATTCAAAACTTGGTGCCAAAACAAATGCAAAAGTAGACGAAAAAGATGGCTCAAAATTGAACGTAACAATAGACACAAAATGGGATGCAAAGGTGGATGCAACACATAGTTCAACATAGGATGCAAATTTAGATGGTCAAAAGGATGCAAAAATGGATGCAAGTAATGGTGTTAAAAATTATGCTAAATTGGATGCAACAAATGATGCAAAATTAGCTGCAAAAAATGGTGCAAAATAGGATGTAAAAAATGGAGATAAATAAAATGCAAAAGTAGATGCAAAAAATGGTGCAAAAATGTATGCAAAATTTGGCACTAAATCAAATTCAACATATGGTAAAAAATTGGATGGCAAAAATGGTGTAAAAAAAGGTAGAAAAACTGGCACAAAAATAGATGTAAAAATAAGTACAAAATTAGAAGCAAAAAATGGCATAAGACTAGATGCAAAGATTGGCACAAACTGGATGTAGAAATAGGAACTAAATTAGATGCCAAAGATGGTGTAAAACTCGATGCAAATTACGACACAAAACTAAAAGCAAAGAATGCCACAAAAGAGCAATAAAAAAATGATGCAAAAATAGATGCAAAAAATGGCACAAAACTAGAAGCAAAACCTATTGTAAAACCAAATGAAAATCTTGGTGCAAAATATGATGCAAAAAATGATGGAAAATTTGGCGTAAAAAAAGATGCAAAATTTGGTGCAAAAAAGGACGCTTTAAAAATTGTACAATAGAGCCAGATTTAGCGCCAGGCTATTCATCCCAATTGAGAAAAAAATGCACTAAAATCTGGTGCTAAATTTGGCGCAAATTGCCTGATTTGTTGTAGTGAAAGCTACACTTGTGGATAAGGGTTTTGCACAACAAGAAGGCATTGATTATGAGAAAAATGTTGCTGATACAGCAAAATGGAACACCATTTTCTTAACACTCGTATTAGTAGGACAACAAGGATTGAAAGTTCATCAAATGGATGTAAAGAGCGCTTTCTTCAACGGAGATTTATAGGAAGATGTATATATGACACAACCGCAAGGTTTTGAAATTGAAGGGAAAGAATATGAAGTTTGTAAACTAATCAAGGCTTTATATGGGTTAAAAAAAGCTCCAAGAGCATGGTATGCCAAAATGGACGAATACCTTAAGAAATTTAGCTTTCAAAGAAGAGAATCTGATGATACGTTGTATGTAAGTCAATAGGGTAAAAATATGGTGAATCTTGTTATGTATGTAGATGATTTGATCATTACTGGAACCAATGATCATTGTATTGTAAAAGTGTAAAAGGAGTTACAAGCAAGCTTTAAGGTGACATATTTGGGACTACTTGACTACTATCTTGGAGCTGAAGTATTCCAATGTCCACATCATATTTTCATTTCTCATAGTAGGTATGTAGTAGAAGTTCTTCAACAATTTGGAATGCATGATTGCAAGCCTGTTCTTACCCTCATAGAACAAAACTTGAAGTTTTCAAAATTTGAAGGGGGGGGGATGGTGGATAGCACTACTTAAAGACAGTTGATTGGCAACTAGACCTATCTGAAAACTCCTCGACTATGTCTATCTTATACAGTTAATATTCTTTCATGCTTTATACAAGAACCATCAGACAACCACTGGAATGCAATGAAAAGGGTTCTATGATATATCAAGGGAACAAAATATTTTGGTCTTCTTTACAAAAAGACTAAAAACTTTGTACTTGGTAGATTTTTAGATATCGAATTTTCCTGTAGTATTGATAATCGAGCATTAACCTCAGGTTATTTGATTAATATGGGGTCAGCTATAGTATCTTGGATTTGCAAGAAATAAGCTACAATGCCCACTTCTTCAATTGAAGCATAGTACATATCAGCATGGGAAGCAACATGTGAAATTGTTTGGTTGCAAAGAGTTTTGTAGGATTTGGGCATTCCTCAAGCAGAAACTACATCATTATTCATCGGCAGCCAGTCAACCATAAAGGTTTCCAAGAATCCATTTTTTCTTTCAAAAACAAAGCATGTGGACACCAAGTATCATCACGTTAGATCACTCATTTCTAAAGACATCATCAAGTTAGTTTATTGTCCTTCAGAAGATCAGTTCTCTGATATTTTCACAAAACCACTTAGGAGGATAAAATTTACTAAGTTGGGAGACTAACTTGGTATCTGTTGTAATATATCTTTGGATCATAACGGGGAATGTTAGATGATGCAAAATACATAGTTCATAATTCATGAAGTTACGATAAAACATTTATTAATTTGGAATATTTAATTAATATTCGAGAGACTTAGAAATAGAATATTTTGTAAAAGATATGACATCTAGAATATTGTTTTATCATAGGCTCCAATTTAGGAGTATAGTTAGTAAATTTGTTAGAATTGCATTTATTGTAAATGGACACTTGTTAATTTAATAAGTGGTCCATAGCAAGAATAGGTTAGGACATTGATATTATATATAGCTCATTCTCTTTGTTGAAAGTGTGATGGAGTGTGCGTGTAAACTATTGCAATACTATTATGTAATTTATTTTCTTGATTAATAAAATTGTTTGTCTAAGGACACTTTTGTCATTAATCTAAACATCTCAATAGGTTTAGAAATCCTTTCCCTCTAGTCCACTATCTAGATTTTGATAGCAATATTCATCAGAAACTTTTCTATATAGTATAAATATATAAATATATTAATGATGAGAATCCAGATATAAAGATTAGTTGCACTCTTACTGCTCAAAATTGAATCCTCGATGTCTTGTCCTCAGTAAGGTTGTACAACTTTTGATGACAATTCAATAGGGAGGTCCAATCCCGATGAACATATTCTAAGTTTTAAAAGGGAGAATACCAACTAACCTGAATTTTCAACAAGCCATAGTTGATAGGAATCACTATATGAAATTATCACATCTGAACTCTATGTCAAGCTAATGTACTCTTCCATTTGAATCATACATTATTAATTTATATATGGACACTAAAAGTAATCAATCTAAACTAAATCACATGAAATTTTAGGGCTAATGTCAATGGACAAGCAATGTAGATTGATGAATCTTATCTAACTGGGAGGTCAACAAGATATATCATGTTATTACATTCTTCTCTAACTTAGAATAGAAACATAGTGTCTAACATTATGGAACTTTTTAATGGGATAAAGAGAAGTAACATTCCCTCTTAAGAAGGGGCACCAAATTCAAAAAGACGAGAGGATTGATATGAAATACTTTTTTCCTAATATGATATTTCTGGTTTTCGCAAATGATCGAGGTAAGATTTCCTATATTTTTTATCACTTCATTAACCTGAACTTGTTTGGAATGGGCATGACCATGAAATGTGTAATTATGAATATACAAATGTGCACAAAGTTCATGAAATGACTTGCTACTAATTCCTTTGACAAGTTTACCAATGATTGGAATGAACTAAAATGACATAGAACTACACTGAAATAGGTGACAAAATGAAAATGATCTTACTGCATCATTTCATCATCGCACTAATATAATCATCCAAGTGAAGCAATAATCAGAGAAATTATCCAAGTAATTCTATGGGTGTTTCTCACTTAATGGAATAAAGCAACGCAATATATCTTCTTTTAATTGTAAAAATATTTGAACTCGGTGACAAAGAAAGAAGGTCATGGACAACATATCGGGTTTTAATTGTAAAAATATTTTAACCCAGTGAAAGAGAAACAAGGTCATGATTTCATGTAATAAACTGGTGAGAGAAAATGTGAAAAGAAAAATTGGATAGTCTTCTTGTTGCATAAGTTAGTAAGATTGGTGTGAGCATTCTCTTACATACTGATTTTGGCTGTAAATATCTTGTCTTCACTTCTGAATAACCTTGTAGACAAAATTAGCCACTATTTTGATTCTTTCCTTCATGGTGAATTCTGATCCAATATTGAAGTAAGCTTTTAATTTCTGAGAAAGATCATCATAACGAGGCAAAAGCATAGAATTTGTAGTATCAATCTAATCTAATGCTTTTGTTCACAGTGACTTTTGACCGAATATGTAAGTAGCATTTTGATTTCAAAGAAAGATCAACATAACACCAAAAAAGCATAGCGTTTGCAGTATCAAAATCCTCTGAAAACGATGCCTCTTCTCCATAGTTGGCATTTTATAAACTATTGATCTCCACCCTGAAGCCTAATTTGTAGATTGCATCCATTGTTGATTTCAGTAAAAGACCCTGTTGCAGCTGATCTTGGGGTTTCGGTTGAGTGGTAGCTTCTTGTTGGAGATGAAGTCCTTGGGCTCCTGTTGATGCCCCAAAAATCATTGCATCAAGACATGTGGTGTCTGAGATTAATCCTTTTTTACTTGGTCCCGGATCGGCAGCATGTTGTCCTGTTACCGCGGAGGCTGAAGCTATTCCAAATTTCTTAGATTTCTTCCCCATTTGGCCTAAATTCGTTGCTTTGGAGGAGCTCTGCATAGGAGATAAAAATGAATGTAATGCAGAGAATATATGGCACAAACCAAGTATGAAAGAATTATGCAAATCAATGAATAATGGAGGATTAACATAAGGCTCCCGCGGATACAATCTCTGAAGTGATTTTGGCAAAACTACTCCATTAATTAGTTGTTTAAACCTATCAATCATTTAAATGCTCATCATATCCGTTATTTTCCGAATAATTCATTTAAGCATGGCTTTGATTTTTTGGCAGTTGGGCGCAAGTGAATCACTATCGGGAAGAGAAAGGCTTTTAAGACAATATACCCAAGCCTTATCAATCCTTTTTGAAAGTCACGCTTCGCTTTATTGCAATCAGGAATTAAAAGAATGCTTGAGTGGTTTCATTTATGTCATTGTGGAATCCCCGATTGCCAATAGCGATATTGCTAATTCGCATTGGGAGCTTTTAGGAGAGGACTTTTTGTTGCATGCATATCGCACTCCCCGATCACCGATAGTGATATCACATCAGAGCAAAGAGAGGGGCCTTTTGTTATGATTTCTTACCTTCCCAATAGCCGATAGTTCTTCGCACTTATCGCATCGGCAAAAACCAATGGGTCCTTTGTTATGCATCCTTTGTTATTGCGATATGTGATCTTGTGATCGCTTTATCGCAATAATAAAAAATTATTCATTTTTTATTATAAGACCGATTATATGTTAACTCAAAAGGTTTTATAATGTTTTGTTTCCTTCCAGACATTTGGGGAATGATAAGTTGATACCAATTTAATCTAAAAGGGACCCATTTCATATTATAGCTTTGAAAGTAAAATTTTATGAAATGGGGGGTTGTTATATAGCACAACAGCTCCCTAGCCATAGAGAATATGTTGGGTTCTCCCCACTGAAGCCATCAATATTTTGTATTTTCCCCTGGCTGTAATTGGGGCTTTGCAGAAATTGTATCAATTAGGTGAGGTTGGCAGCAAAATTTTTGTTTGTATTTTCCCTTCTCTACTTTTGTGGTTTCACAAAAATTGTATCAATTAGGTGAGGTCGACAACAAGATTTTTAGAGACTTGTTTGGATGATTTGAACTCTATTTTGGTTCTTGAAATTTGTTGGGTCTCGATACTTCCGAAGGATTATCTGGATACTTCTGAAGGATACTCCTAGTGGTGGTAGACCATCCATGCACCCCACAAAACTGCACCCCGCTGCACCTACCGATTAATATTAGTGAAGGAGTGCAGGAGAAAAACAAGTAAATTGCAACTAACTTCCCAAACTATGCCTACTTATTGTACACTCTGTTATGCAAGCGAGTGTGGAGTCAAAGATGCAAAGGTTAGGGATTTCCACACATTTTCCGCTCTACTTATTTTCTCCAAATTAGGGATGACACCTCCCATTCTTTGTATTTGTGGTCTTACTGTACAAATTCCCTATCACATTTCATAGGCTCCTCTTATTCCTCTTGTAATCGCACCACCTCTAACTATACTTCTTCCATCTCTGCAACTACTTCAATGCTTTGATTCTCACCACTTTGCTAAACTGTAAACCCTAATTTTTCATCTTCTCCATCGCTCGGATTTTGACAACATTGCCCAATAATTATCGCAAATAACTATTGATTTTCTTTGTTGTTCGGATTTTGACCACTTTGTCGAGCTCTAAACCCTAATTTGTGAGCTTCTTTGTTGTTTATATTTTGACGACATTAACAAACAATTATCACAAATAACTTCTGATTTTCTCCGTTGTTGAGATTCCCACTGCTTCGCCCAAATCTCATTCCTAAAAAAATCTGATCTTGACTATTGTCAGGATTTCAACTGCTTTGTCAAGCACTCATTCCCAGTACCTTCTGAGCCTCCCTTATTATTCCCATTGCCAATAGTTTCATAGCCTCCCTTGGACTTTCAGCCGAATCCCTTGGTCCACCTCTTGTCTTCAATAACTTACCCCTTGATTCACTTCTCAATCCTAATAAATTATGATCTTCTATGTTGCACCGATTTGAAACCTCCTAAAGGTGTTTCGATCTTGACATTCTTGTTTGAGTCTAGACCTTCTTCACTGTTTTACCAGCAACAGAGTATGGAGTTTCCATTCACCTTTCTAGATCCAATCCAATCTACGGGCTACGATTCGATCCAATCCAAAGCACATGCAGTCTACAGTCAGGTTTGTTGATATCAGCTGCACACATTCCTTATATTTTTCTAATACGTATCTACTCATATATTTTCAAGTATGAATAATTCACCACAACTACCAAAGATTGCCAAAGGTAGACCTAACACAGCTACTCTACAGAGCCTTTATGTGTATATAGAGTCTTTAGAGAAACATAGAGAAGAAAGAGAAGTCGAGCTACAAATAGAGTTAGAAGCCATGCTGGAAAATAAATTCACATCTATTGAAGATAAGGTCCAAAGACAAATAGAATATAAAATAGAATTATTAGAGAATAAAATGGAGGAAATGGAGACTAGGTTGTAGGTTATAGAAAAATAAAACCAAGATATGAACCAAACATCCGAGTAAGGAGATGTTGATTCTTTAGAGAGTCTTAAAATTAAGGGCATGATTGAAGAAATAGAAGAAAAAGTTAATAGCTGCCTCACCCTAAATAATGTGGCAAGTAAATTAGATATCAAACCAATTAAAGATGAAATGAAAAAATTGATAAAATTAGACCATGAGCATAACAAAAGGGCCTTGAACATTATAATATTTGGTTTGAAACAAGGGGTAAGTGAGGATACTTTAGCCATAGCCCAGAAAAAATTACATAATAGATAACAAAGTGAAAAATGTGTCTCACAGAAGCAACAACGTTGGGGAAACCAACTCAGAATAAAGGAAGGTTGATCCGAATAAAGGTGACCTCTATTGACCATAAGTATGACATACTTAGTAAAACCTCAAGTCTAAAAGGAAAAAATATTTATAAATGAATATCTCATTCTAGAAGATCAAGCAAAATTAAGAAAGGAGATTGAAAAGGTAAAAGAATCTTGGAAGGAAGAAAAATGGGCAATAATCAGAAATAGGAAAGTTGTTATTCAAGATAGAAAACAAAAAGATAGTAATGAATAGCGATTCAACATGCTC
Source organism: Pinus taeda (assembly GCA_000404065.3). Classification (NCBI taxonomy): domain Eukaryota; kingdom Viridiplantae; phylum Streptophyta; class Pinopsida; order Pinales; family Pinaceae; genus Pinus; species Pinus taeda. The sequence continues at coordinate 4,974 of APFE031584923.1, read as the reverse complement.
CAGCTTCTTTCGTGGAACTATCGGGGCTTTCCATGGAACAAGGGCCCCAAGATAAGTTGGATCTTGAATGATGTTGATATTATATTGCTTATTGAAACTTGGGAGCACGAAGAATCTAAGGTCCCTAACATAGATGACATTGCACTATGGTCTACCTGTAACAAGCAATCCTCCCGTAGAGGCATTGGGGGTATAGCTTATTACATTAATATTAACATCTCCACCAATGCTAGGATTTTTAAAAATGACCCTTACAACGAATATAGTGGGATAGAGATTAGTGACATTAAAGATAAAAAGGCCTACCTAGCAATCCGTTATCCCCCCCAATCAATTCTAACTTCTATAAGAAAAATAATCTAGATAAAAATAGTCCTTATAATGGTTTAGAGAATGATATTTCTAGCCTAGGGAATGAAAGTAATATCCTCTTAATGGGTGACTTTAATGCTCAAACTTCAAGAAACCAAGCTATTCTTCTAAGCAATCATTCCAAGCCTAATCCCGTTTGGTTAGACGAAGGCCTTACTCTCGCTAGAGGGTACAAAAGGACCTTTGAAGACCTCAGGGAGAATTTGTTTATGTTGGAGCTAGTCAAGCTTTGTAGTGCTTGATATCTCATAATTTGCAAAGGTGTAAATAAGTGGCCCAAAACTAGCTAGATGACCTGCATCCATGGGCTTGGCAGCAATGTGGTAGAATATGTTATTTCTGATCTCACGTTATACAACGAAATAATAAATTTTGACATCTTAAATTACCACGAGCCTGACTCTGATCATAGGCCTTTACTTTTAACCCTCAATTTTTTCATCCATAGATATCCCATAAAAGATAATCCTTATAGCCAAAAGAACATAATGTTTAATAGAAATAAAAACGATCTCTTTCTAAATGAATTAGAAAATAATTTGCTTCCTTTATCTAGTATAGACAACATAGAAGACCTCTATTATAATTTGACTACAACTCTCTCATGTTCTATTAACAAGTTCTCAATTGAAGTTTCAAGTAATAAAAGAAATATCAAAACCAACCCATTGTATGAGAAAGATTGTAAATGTGCGAGGAGAGTAATTAAGGAAGTTGTTGATGAATATCTTAAAATTGGCAAGATAAATATATACAACTGCCTAACTAAAAGGAAAAAAAGGTAGTATATTTGTAAAAGACAAGAGAATATCTTACACCTCTATAAGGTAACTCCTAAAAAATTATGGAGGTAGATTCTAACTAGCAAAACTAAAGATAATAATAAAACTGCTTTACACGACTGCAAGCTTTATGAATCTCCAAATGTCATTGATAACTTTGAAACCCTGCTCACAATGAAAGAATTTTTCTCATTAGAAGACATTAATTTTGGGGTTAAATGTCTGGCAAATGGGAAAGATAAGGAAATCAAAGATTACTAGGCATAAATCTTAAAAATTGGAGGTCTTGTCCTCATCTCCCACATCCACAGGCTTTTCAATCATGTGGTCAATCAAGGGTTCCCTAACACATGGACTCAGAGCCTCATTATACCTATTTTTAAAAGTGGGGATACAAATAACCCCTCTAGTTATAGGACAATTATGATCAACCCTCTCTTAGCCAAGTTATATGGTATTATTTTGGAAATGAAGTTGAGCTTATGGCTTGAAAGTGAAGTCAAGTAGGCTAAAGGCCAAGTGGGTTTTAGAAGGCAACACTCAACAATAGACCACCTCGTCATGCTTAGGATCATTATGGAGGAATATCGCAATGATAAATCCAATCTCTTTTCTTTCTTTGTTGACTTTATAAAGGCTTTCGATACAGTTCCTCGAAGCAACCTATGGAATAAATTACAAGAACTAAAGGTTCCTTTCAAGTTGAGAGCTACTCCTATAAGGTGATACGAGAATGTAATTTCCAAGTTAAAGAGCAATTAGGGGTGTTCAAAAGATATTAAGTGTAATATTAGAGCTAAACAAGGTTTCCCCCTCTACCCTACCCTCTTTGGCGTTTACATCGAGAAGCTAGAAGGTTGTTTAGAGGAAGGAGGCTACGCTGGCACGCGCTTAGTTGGGATAGTCATCATCCTTCTTATCTATGCTTACAATGTTGTTCTTCTTGCAAGGTGCCCATTTGATCTTGATAAGCAACTTAGACTTCTTAAGGATTTCTTCTCTACCATGGGTATCACTATTAACACTGACAAAACAAAAGTTATGATTATCAAATCCATGAAGGAAACTTATGCTAATTTTATGTATGACAATAGTAACTTGGAAGAAGTGTCTTCTTACAAGTACATAGGAATTGATATTCATCACAAGCTCAACTAAAACTATAGCATTGAGAAAAGGATTAATGGGTGGTGGATAGCTTATTTTGGTATTGAAAATAATTGTAAAACGGAAAACCTTGTAATGTGGGATAGAAATAAGTTCCTCTTTGAAACTTTAGTCACCCCTATTATCTTAAATGGATGTGAGGTTTGGGGTTGTAGCATCTTTAGAGAATCCTCGTAGAATATTGAGAAAATAAAGAAGCATTTTATAATGTATAACCTAAAAATTAAAAGCAATACACCCTATCATATTATCCTTATAGAAGTGGGTATTTCCCCTATCAAGAACATAGATATGATAGGATTTCTATTGTACAAACACAAACTCAATAACGTAGGAGACCATAGACTTCCTAAGCTAGCTTTAAATTCTAGACAAAACCACCTAAGGCTCAAACGAGGTTGGTATAAAGACACCACGACCTAGTTAAACCATTAGGAGATCGATGAGAATGTTTCATTGCAAAACATTAATAACATTAAAAATATTGTTACCTATAAGTTCAAAGAAAAATGTTGTGTGAGAAAGATTTAGCAGTTAAGATAAAATTAAGATATTATAAGGAGGTCATCAACCCCACCCTAGAAGATCAAAAGTATCTCTCTATTTTAACTACCTCAAAGAAGAAAATTAATATATCCAAGATTAGAACGAACTCTCATGAGATCCATAGTGAAATGGGTTGTTGGAAAGTTCCTAAAACACCATGCATGGAAAGGATCTGTGATATTTGTGAAAATATGAACATGGGGGATGAAAATCAATTCATCTTAGAGTGCCCCATGTACAACCACATTATATCTTAGTTTAATAATCTTTGTTTCAATACTGACCTTCCTAGCCTTTTACGATGTCAAAATTATAGTGAACTAGGGAGGCTTCTATCCAAGCTTTTTGAGCATAGGAATAAAATCTTAAATCAAACTAAATAGTTTGTTTCTTTAGGTGTGATAGACCAAAGTTTGGCCTTAGTGGACGTTAACCACCACCACCCTCATCATATAGGGCATGAGCCGCAAAGAGCTTTAAGAACAAAGGATAAATATGAAGGAGGGGCTTCGTTTTGATGAGGGGCTTCATTTTGCTGCACTTAGTTTTGTTGTTTAATTATATTTATGCTTTATATTTAATCATCCATTTTCAATTGTAACTATAATACTAGCCTTCAATCCGATGTTTGAGATTTTTTCAATCTTCTAACATCAAAATCAATAACCCATAATTGCACAAGTGGCATGGAAAAATAATTGTTTTGAGAGAGAATTCCTTATGGCATAATTAGCCATGAAAATTTCGCTTGTAGATAGATTGACATGTCTATGTGAATTTATATGACAATATCTTTTTGAAAACAAGATTGCCAATACATGTTTTAATTTAGATGTATCATTTAAAATTAGATTGAAATGAAATGGAATATTTTAATTTATATTATAGTATCAATCGGAAAAATAAATTATCGTAGAGGTTTTTATATTTTGATATGTTATTAGAAATATATTTAATTAAAATATTAAAACTTAATATTAAAATAAAATTGTATTAAAAATATAAATTGACACATTAGTATAATGTGGTTTACTATATCGACTAAGAACATGTTTATTGCACCTTTCCTTTCTTTTTTTTACCCGGCTCAATACAAAGTATTATTGAAATATTATAAGCCATTTACACTCTTCATTCAACCTTTATCTTGGGCATAGGCTTGTGGATTATGTGAAACTTGTTACAATAATATTTGAATGTATGGTAAGAGATTTGGCATAAGGCATCTGAAGCCTTCGCTGCTTTTTATTAAGAAATCCTACACTTGAACATAAGGTTTAATTATTATAAATATTATTTACTATATCGGCTGAGAACATGTTTATTGCACCTTTCCTTTTTTTTATTACCCCGCTCATTATAAAGTATTCTTGAAATATTCTAAACTTTTTACACTGTGCATTCAGCCTTTTTCTTGGGCTTAGGCTTGTGGATTATGTCAAACTTGTTACAATAATATTTGAATGTATTCTAAGAGATTTGGCATGAAGCACCCGAAGTCTTTGCTACTTTTTATTAAGAAAGCCTACACCTGAACTTAAGGTTATAGCCATATTAAATATTATATAGATATTTCAGTCAACGTTTTATGTATTATGCGTAAATAAGCTAAAAAAGGGAGGTGATTGTGAAAAGTATAATGGTACGCTGTATCTCGGCCATGGAAATATGCACTCATAAATCAGAAGGGATTATGTTCTCAAATTCCTTTGACCACACTAAGCCAAGGTGAAGAAGTACCAATGAAGTATCTATAAGTCCTTTAAAGGTTTTATTATGTAGAATTTATAAGGCATAATACCATGATATATCAAAACCTTTGACTGGTAAACTACCAGATTAATTTATAACAAAATTTGGATTTGTAAACCAGATTAATCTAGAACAAAACTTTGGATTTGTAAACCCCGGATTAATCTAAATAAAATCTTGAACTTGTAAACCACCAAATTAATGTAAAACAAGACTTAACCAAATTAATCTAAAACAAGTCTTAACACAATGTGTCATTCAATCAGTCAAAATCAAGTTATGAAATATATAAAATCATATTAAAAATTATGAATACTCAGATTTATACAACTTTTAAAAATTTTTATTATAAGAT
>APFE031584921.1:214275-232111 GCA_000404065.3 Pinus taeda | reverse complement strand
CACTGGTAGTGATCCCAACCTTATCAACCATGTGAAGTCCAGCCTTAAAAAGAAGTTTGAAATGACAGACTTAGGACACTTGCATTATTTTCTTGGTCTTCAAGTCTTGCAACCCAGGGAAGGTATTTCCCTTTCCCAATCCAAGTATGCTTGTGATCTTCTATGCCATTTTCACATGGAAGACTGTAAGCCAGCCCCTTCTCCCTTTCAGTTTGGAGCCAAATTTTCAGTCACTTGTACTTCCCTTGAAGTTGATGCTACCTTATATCATCAACTTGTAGGCAACCTTTTGTATCTAACCCATACTCGTCTTGAACTTTCCTTTGTTGTTGGCCTTGTTTCTCGGTTTATGAAAAACCCACATGAAAGTCATTGGAAAGCAACTAATAGAATACTTCGTTATGTTTGAGGTATAGTTCAGTTTGGGATTCATTACAATGCTGAAGCATCTCCTCTATTGGTTGGTTTCGATGATTCCGATTGGGTTGGTGACCCTGATGATCGGAAGTCTACTGCAGGTTATGTGTTCACTCTTGGTTCAGGACCTATTACATGGGCTTGCAAGAAACAAGGTGCCATTTCTCTTTCTTCAGTAGAAGTAGAGTATCGTGGTGCTGTAGAAGCTAGTAAGGAAGCCTTGTGGCTTTGTTAGATCCTGTCAGAGTTTGGCTTTCAGCAGCAGCATTCGACTACACTTTGGTGTGATAATCAAAGTGCCATTCAACTATGCAAAGATCCAGTCCAACATCAGCGTAGCAAACACATTGAACTACACATGCACTTCTTCAGAAAGCTAATTCATGACCATGTTCTTGAAGTACAATATTGTTCAACCGATAATCAAATTGCAGACATCTTCACAAAGGCCCTCACAGAGGCAAAGTTTACTAAACTTCGATTTATGGTTGGAGTTCAGGAAGTTTTCACTAAGGGGGGATAGGCTCTAGTGCCTCCTTCCTTCTCCTATCGTGTCATATTTGTAAATCCTTCAATCCTATCCCAAGTTGTTCTTAAGGGGGGATGTTAGGATATTCCGACACATAGGAAATAGTTAAGTTCAACTTGGTCTAGTATAGAGTTAGGTATAGAGTTAGGTAAAGTGTGTTTCTTTACCGTTGTACATTTTGTAACTTACAATCCGCCGGTCACGATATGTAGTGATCCGACGGTTCATTCTCTCCTCGGTATTACCGACACTTGATCCGTGGCTTGACACCCGATTGGTCCATGAATTCTATTTAAAGCGCATGGAGGGTCATTTGTAGGTTAACCGTGCATGAGAGAAGCTTATGTAAATTTTCATTCTTTTTATTAATAAATTGCCTGAAGTGGCCGCGTTGGCTCAGGCCGTGGACTGTTTCCCTCTTTGAGGGTTTTAACCACGTCAAAAATACTGGTATATTGATCTGTGATCTGTTTGTGAGCGGTGTCCTTTGGTGTTTTGTCTAAGGAACTTACCCTATAAATTCCTACACTTCTTCCACTCATAGATGTGGGTGAAGGGTTCTCCATTGCAGTTCATTGTTGACAGCGGGAGCCAAAAGAACCTCATTTTAGCAGAAGTCATGAAGCATTTTGGCCTAAAGACGACAACACATCCAAGGTTGTATACCATTGGGTGGCTTCATCAAGGAAGAGATCTTCGCATCAGCCAATAGTGTTGCCTTCCCTACAACATCAAGCCCTTCACAGATGAGGTACTATGTGACGTTGCTCATCTTGAAGTTTCTAATGTATTGTTAGGGCAACCATACTTGTCGAAGTGACATGCTGTATATGAGTCTAGACCTCACTCTATGATTATTACTTTGGATAATAAGTTGTACAGGATACCAGAGGTAGTCGCGCTTACCGCCATCTCTTTGATCACTACAAAGAAATATAGAAAGATCATTTCCCAGACCAAGAAATTAGTTTTCCTTATTATTCGCCCCTAACAAAAGAAGAAGGTTATGGTCATGGCTTCCAGGTAAGGCTCCTCTGCACAACAACAACAAATGGACAAGGTCGTGGAGGAGTATAGGACATTTTGCCTCATCCACAGGGGTACCTCTGCACTGTCAGGTCAAGCACTCCATCGATCTGACCCTGGGCACGTCACTACCCAATGGACCGATCTATCAATTCTTTGTTGTAGAGAATGATGAAATCAAGAGGTAGATTCAAGAACTACTGCAGAAAGGGCACATCAGCCCAATCTCATCACCCTGTGGTAGCTCGATTGTATTGGTACAAAAGAAGTATGGGACCTAGAGGCTCTGTATTGACTATCAGGCACTAAACAAGATCACTGTCCAAAATAGGTACCCAATCTCATGGATTGATGACCTTCTGGACCAGCTCAAGGGGACCAAATATTTCAGCAAGATTGACTTGAAGTCAAGTTATCTCCATGTTCCTATCGAACCCTCCGATGTGTGGAAGAATGTCATCAAATCCAAGGAGGGCCTTTTTGAATAGTTGGTCATGTCGTTTGGATTGACAAATGCCCCTGCAACCTTCATGGGACTGATGGATGACATCTTGCGGCCCTTCACCAATGCATTCATGGTGGTGTATTTATGTGGCATCTTGGTCTTCAGCTAGATTTAGGAAGAGAACCTCCACCATATTCAACATGTCCTTCAAACCCTTCGACAACACAAGTTGTGTGCTAAGTTGGAGATATGCACCTTTGGCCTGACCCGGGTTCAATATCTAGGCTACATCATTGATGAGCAGGGTGTACATGTGGACCCATCCAAGATACAAGTCATTCGGGATTGGCTAGCCCCAACCACTCTAATAGAACTCCACAAATTTTTGGGTCTTTCCAATTTCTACTATAGGTTTGTGTTGGGGTTCTCTCATATCACTTGGCCTTTAAGTCAAGTCACCAAGGGAAAAGTGAAACAAAAGTTATTTTGGTCGGAAATCCAACATTGAGCATTCTTCAAGTTGAAGAATCGCCTCTGTTCTACACCAGTGCTCACATTACCAGACCTACAATAACCATTTTAGATTGAGATAGATGCCTCTGACTATGCTATTGGTGTAGTTCTTACTCAACATGGGTATCCAGTGGCTTACCACAGTGAGACACTTTCAGAAACAGTTCGAAACTACCCCACTTACGACAAAGAAATGTATTCCATTGTGTAGGCCTACCGTCAAGGAAACAATCATCCACACAGACCACCAGCCTCTATAGTTCATATAGACACAATGGAAGTTGCAGAATGATTGTCATCATAAATGGTCCACTTATCTACAACAATTCCATTTGAACATTAAGTACAAGAACGGTAGCACCAATAATGTCGTTGATTGCCTCAGTCGACCGCTGGTCATGACGCTAATCACTGTGCTCGACTCCTGTGGGCATGAGACATCGGGGTGGCCGCATCTTTACAAGAGCAATCTAGAATTCGACAGCATATACCATAAACTCCTAGAAATGAAGAAAGCTCCAAAATTTCACCTTCAAGATGAACTGTTATGCCACTTGGGACACATATATGTTCCTTCAAGTGAGCTTGCCAAGATGATTTGGGGGGTGCACTACAGTTGGGTTGCTGGACATTTCAGAGTAGAGAAAATAATGGTGGCATTGCAAAAGTATTTTTTATTAGCGGAAACTTTGTCAGGATGTTGGGAAGTATATTAGATCCTGCACCACTTGTGCCATTACCAAACCAACCATCAAGAAGCAAGGCCTGCATACTCCTTTACCTACTCCTAGTCAGCCTTGGGCATCTGTCTCCATGGATTATATGTCAGGCCTTCCTTCTACTAAGCATGACAATGATTGTGTTTTCGTTGTCGTCAACATATTCTCTAAGATGGCCATCATGCCGGCCTGCAAGAAAAGTATCATAGCAGAGGCCACTACTAAGATCTTCTTTGAGCGAAAGGGCTAACAACTTCATTGAGCGCATTCAACACATCCGCCAACAGGTCAATGATATATTGGATAGATCCAATGTTAAGTACAAGTAGCGCCATGATTAGCATCAAGTGTCGCACATGTTCCAAGTGGGTGACAAAGTTTAGCTTCATTTGCAGAAAGAGCGCCTTGTTGGACCCCACCGCAAGCTTTGTCTACTTTGATATGGGCCATACACCATCACCAAGGTTGTCAGTGAAAATGCCTTTGAGCTTAGCATCCTACTGTTCCTTGGCCTACACCCAGTGTTCAATGTAGATCACCTTCGGCCATACTTCCCACCATTGTTGGACACATCTGACATTGTAGAACATCTCACACCAAAAGAGCTCAACCCGGACTCCATGGAACATGCCACAACTAATCAAATAATGGAAGCACAGATCAATAACACCTGGCAATAGAGGATACAACTATATTGAGTTGTCAAAGTAGGCCAACTCTATCACCAGGGCAAGTGGTTCACCAAGGACCTAGTTCAACAGAAATTTCCTCACCTCATGGAGGCTATGCATGTAATGGGGACCATTTCTTCCTAAGGGGGAGGAGTGATCCAGGTGGATACTGGTGGCCACCCGCCTATTCCACCTAGAACCCCTAGTTAGTTTCATCGGTTTCCTTAATTGTAGCACAATTTACTATTATTGCCAGTTTTTTGGGTCCTGAACTTCTGGAGTCGTTTTAACGCCCTAAACAACATTTTTTTCGGAAAAATTTCTTTGGTGATTACAAAGGAAATTGCATCAGAAGTTGTAGTCCTCAAAGAGATATTTCCAACGAGGTATCATACACATCAAACAGAGATAATATGACCAAGTTACGACCCCGGGAAGTTTCCTGCCCAACTAACCCCAACGAGGCCCATAAACTCTTGGTGTTACATCTCCTCAAGTTAGGGTTCTGGTTTTTTAGGGTTTTCTCTTATTGTTCAATAATAAAAAGGCCCTTGAGCCTAATTGTAACTCAGTTTAGATGCATGTAGCTGCCACCTCTCTTCTCAAAGATAAGCTACCATCGCCTGAGCTATCTTATTTCCATTCTATTTGTAAGCATAGGTCAATATTTTTCTATTAATGAAATGAAGTGTTTTTTTGCTGCATCTCTATGTTTATGATTATATGTGTAAGTTGTTACGTTCCTATTTAAGTTTGGATCATGCTTCTATTAACTTTGTCATGTATGTAGCATACCCAAAATATTTGTTAGTTCTCTTACTTTCTCTAAATGATCAGTGTGCTACCCCATGACCTTCTGCATCAAGTAGTGTGGATTTCAACCAATTAGGTTTTTTCCTTGTTTTAGGAATTACCATGGGTTGAATAGGTTCACTTGGCCCTTCTTCTTCATGGTGTGCTCCTTCTTCTTCCCTGTCAACTTCCTCCTCAAATATTATAAGTCCTTTGTCATCAGAATCTATGGAAAGTTATTTTGATTTCTTGAATGCTATACTCTCATCAAATATAACATCATGACTAACCTCAATGTGATGTCAATCTTTCATATAGATTCTATAGGATTTTGATGAGTTACTATAACCAAAAAATGTCACCTTTATACTAGAAGGATCCAACTTCTTTCTTTTTTCCTTTGGTATATGAAAATACACATGACACCCACAGATTCCAAGATGATCTACAAATGGTTCTTCCTAATGAACACTTCTTTTGGAGTCTTGTTATCTAGAGATCTTTGAGGAAATAAATTTTGAATGTAGATTGTTGTCCTGGTTGCCTCTCCCCACAGAAACTTAGGTAGATCTTGATCGTGTAACATTGCTTTTACACTTTCTTCAATGGATCTTTTTTTTCTTTCTGCAACTCCATTTTGTTTGGGACTATATGGGACTATCAACTCCCTCTTAATCCTAGACTCCTTACATAATTCTATAATATCTTTAGATGTATATTCTCCTCCATTATCATATATTAGTATCTTGATTGTTCTTTCTATAAGGTTCTCCACTTCAGATTTGAATTCTTGAAATTTTGTAAATACTTCATCCTTGGTTTTCATCAAGTAAACCCAAGTCTTTCTTAAATGATCATGTATGAATGTGACATAGTATAGATGGCCTCCAAGTGATTTTGGAGTTATAGGACCGCATATATCAGAGTGAATAAGATCCAAGATTTATTTCAACAGTAAAGCACTACTTCCAAATGGTCTTTTGGTATTCTTACCCAATGCACATCCCTTGCAGACACCTTCATGTTCTTCCTTTAGATTTGGGATTCCATCTACTATGTAATTTAAGGTTGGAAGAGTTTTGAAATGTAGATAACCAAACCTTCAATGCCAAAGTTTACATGGACTAATCTCAATGTAAACTAGGGTCTGGTTTACAGGAGATATTAATATGTGAAGCCTTCCTTCTTGGATACCAATAAATTTAGCTTGATCTATGCTTGAGTCCTTTCCTAAAACAACTACCTTTCCATCAATGAAGGCTAATCTATTTCCTTTATCTTCTAAACTTGAAATGGAAAGTAATTTTTTGTGCAAACCTGGAATAAATAGAATGTTGTTGAGGTGGATATTGCTTCCATCATTGAGTTTTATGGAAGTTGATCCATTTCCCTCTACCAGATAGATTTTTTTGTCTCTAAGTTCCACAGAGTAAGTGGATTTTCCTTTTTATAAGGTCTTTAATTGGTTGGAGTGACCATTCATGTGCCCTGATGCACCTATCAATTACCCATATGTCTTTGTCTTGGAATTTACCAGAGAGAGACAAAAAGAGACCTTCATCCCTTTCATTGATTGATGCCTTCTTCGAAGAGAATAAGAGACTCCATACTTCCTTGATACCTTTATTGAGATGGCTTGCAATATTCTTGATGAACTTCTTCATTGTAGAGGAGATCTTCACGATGCCCTTAGATAACCAAAGATCTGATACCATGTTCATAATTAAATAGGGAAATGAATATGGTAATTCTCTTAAATTTATAATTTTTTTTTGTTATCTTTTACTTATTATCTTTGTTTGTTATTATTTCAATGTGCATACATCAAACAAAGACCACAAAAGTAAGAACATTGACATGGTATATAAGCGGCAAGCTAGGGCCAAAAACCCCTCCTCTTGAGGGGAAAACCCGTAAGTCTCTTCTTTATCTTTCAGATCTTTCAATTGACAAATACCATGACCTAGACTAAGACAAATAACCTCTAATATCAAGTCTACCATGGCCTCCAACCATAATATCTTTGACCTCCCGGTAGATCTGAAATTTTACTCCCCGGCCATTGCTGCTACTCTTCTAGGAGACTTTGATCTCCCTCTAATAACCTTCCTCTTGACTTTGCTTGCCTTGACTTGAGTCTTATGTCTAGTAGGATTCCTTAAGAGACCTTCACTTTCCTTCCCTTCTCTTCTCCTTCCAAAATCGAACCCCAGAAGATCCAGCATAGAAAATGCTGGCTTCGATCTTCCCATAAGAATAGATAAGGCCCAAAAACTTTGACTTCTTCGACTTCCTCTTATTCACACTTCCTTCTTGACTTTTGTTGCTTCTTCATCTTCGCATAAGAGATGAGTGAGTGACTGATCCAAATGGAGGATGAGTTCCTCTTATATATAGGCTTCTTCAAGGGTGGACGTGACTCTTCATGTAGGATGACTTGACAACTCATTAGGCCGACTTGCTCTTGGAGGTATTTTGACACTTTAAAGACAAAAATAATTTTTTCTTTGCACTTTACAATGTGTCCATAGGGTCTTAAATATATGACGGCTCTTATACCTTGGACAAACCCTAGAAGCACTCAATGGGTACTTGACGTATAAAATAAGAGAACTTGAGCATGAAACCAATGCTCCAATAATAATAATAATTTCTTTTTCATTTTATATATACAAGAATACATTTCATACTTATGAAGACAAAACCTAGTTACATATTTTTCAACAATAGTGAATATCCCGTAGAATCCTCTTTGTTTCCTCCTTGCCAGCGAACAACTTGTAGTTGTCCACCTATTTGTCTCGCAACACCATGTGGAGGAGGTTCACCATATTCCTGTGAGTTGAAATTGAGTGGAGAAATTATAGTCATCTCTTCCTCCATTTCCCTGGGTTACAAGCCCAATTAGTATTGCCCCTACAGACAACTTCTTAATCTAAATGGTACAAGCATTCCCAAAATTATTTTGCCTCAATAGTGCGGATTTCCTTTCGAACTTCGAAAGACATGAAATAAAAAAAAATTGTGGTTGATTCCCAACCAAAAAGGCTGATCCAAAATGGATTTTGGATAGACTCCTAAGTCTAAGTGTTCCTCACAAAGGAAAACGAAAGTCCAAGGGAGTTCCTGGAAATAGCCCCATTGTAGAGATATTTTCCTTCTGAATCTACTTCAACTTGAATGGGCTAAAATGGACTTAGGATGCAAAAGTTATCGCAGAAAGAAGATGCCCTTTGTCCCTTGTAAAAAGAGGCAAAATCCCCTAAAAATGGCAAAAAAACTCTTATAAAGGGAAATCGCATTGGAGATGGTCCAAGAGGTGGACTTAAGTAGAGGCAGAAGAAACCCCGATCGGTCGATCCGATGTATCGGGTCAGAGACAGGCCCACATGCGATATCGGGACCCTAGACTTGGCGATTGTGATTATGAAATATGCCAATTGCCAATGATTGGATCGACGGATCGACATCGGCGATATACAAAACCCCTGGGCCATATGTAATGCAACATGCGATAGTAATCACAACGTGCAATCTCAACCGTCGAATCGGGAAAGGAATGGATAGCCGGGAATAAATCGACGACTTGTGATTGCCGGACTCAATGGATTCTATAAGCGTAGTTTATAAATTTTGAGTTTCGATAAAAGGGTATTTGTCGGGTTTTCTGTGTATTAGCAGATTTCGATAGAAAAGCCGAAATACAAAGGAAAATGCCCTGAAGCAATAAAGCGGACCTGAAAGGGAATTATAAATGCAGTGCCATGATATTTGAGTTCTGATAAAGCGGGATTTTGGGCAGGCCTCAAGCAGTAAATGGTATTGGGCTGGCTCCGCCCGATCCCATACAATGAATGACGCATGGCTAGCGGGGAAGAGAGGAAAATCACCTTTTTGGTCCTGTAACCTTCGTACCCTTAAGCCACTTGAAATTGCATATTGACCATTGGATTGGGATCTCGTAGATCAATGGTGGAGAGTGCGAAAGTGGCCAAAGGTGGACCTAATACGATTATAGGGTGGATGCGATATAATTTGAAGTTCGATAAAAAAGGATTTTTTCTGATTTGTTTTCCGGAGAATCCATAGTAAGAACCATTTTATGCCAACATTTCGAATCCCAACCGGGATCCATTATCAAGACCAAATGAATGCTTTGATAGAAGAAGAGCAGTTTATGAGGGATAAATAGTAAAGAGGAAGAATTTTTTTTTTTAAGAAGAAGGTCGGCTGTCATATTTTATGAGAGGTTGGCCAATTTTATTAGACCAATAGTTAATACCATTGGGTCCCCAACCTATGAGCTCGCTAAATATGTTGCAAAAATCCTTAAGCCACTTGTTGGAAATACTGATTCTTTCATAAAGGACTCCCATGACTTTGTGAATCTTATTAAAAAAGAGAAGCTGGAACGTGACGACATCCTTGTTAGTTTTGACGTAGTGTCTCTATTCACCAAGATTCCTCTTGATGAAGCCATTCAGGTTATAAAAGATGTTACTGATCCAGGGACTGCAAGATTGGCCGAAATCTGCTTGCGATCAACAGTTTTCACCTTCCAAGGAGTTTATTATGAGCAGACATCTGGAGTGGCAATGGGATCCCCCCTTTCGCTAATCGTGGCCAACTTATACATGGAATACTTTGAAAAGAAGGCCATGGAATCTTACCCTTTAAAGCCAGTATGGTGGAAGTGATTCGTGGATGATACCAATATAAAATGGACTCATGGTAAAGCAGAACTTGAAAAGTTTTTTATTCACCTAAATTCCATCTCTTCAGAAATAAAATTCACTATGGAGCTTGAAGAAAACATGAGCATCCCTTTTTTGGACGTTCTCATCATCAGGAAAGAGGACGGCTCCCTTGGGCATAAGGTTTTTAGAAAGTCAACCCATACTGAAAACTACCTCCACGCTGAGTCCCACCATCACCTGGCCCAAAAATTTGGTGTTATAAACACTCTGGCTATCAGGGCCCTTCGAATTTGTGATGTTGATCATCTTAATGAAGAAAAGAAGCATTTAGTCTCAACTTTTAAGAGTTTAGGCTACAAAGAAAATGAGATAAAAAGGGCAATAAAGAAAGCAGAGAAAAAGATGGTATCTCATGAACCTAAGGCCCATGATCAGCCTCAGGGTGGTAGGTTTTTTCTACCTTATATTCATGGAGTCACTGATAAGATTACTAAAATCCGAAGGAAGAAAAACATAAGCACGCAATTATCCGCCCCTGGAACTATTAGACAAAGTATGAGATCTGTCAAAGATAGTATTGATAAACATCAACTTAAAGGAGTCTATAAAATAGATTGCTCCTGTGGAAAGAGCTACATTGATGAAACAGGTTGCTCCTTGCAGACCAGACTCAAAGAACATAGTGTCGATATTAAGAAAGAAAGATCTCGTACTTCGGCCCTGGCAGAACACTCATCAAAAACTAAACACCATGTATGTTTGGAAAGCGCTTCAATTATCGCTAGGGAAGATCATCATAATAGATGAAAGATTAGAGAAGCTCTTGAAATTATCAAGCACCCTCATAATATCAACAGAGACAATGGTACGGAAATTAGTGGAAGCTGGCTTCCCCTAATCAAATTAATTAAAAAGTCACCCCCCCCCTCTTAGTTAAAGGCCCGCCCCCCGCTTCTAATCCCTTTAAGTCAGTAACCTAGCTTTTAATAATTTATAATAATAATAAATAAAAAGTTTCTTAATTAACCCTAGTAATTATAAAGATTTGACTATTAACCTTAATTTATATATATATTTATTCATATAATAATAAAATAGAATAATGAAATAATAAAGTTAAATAAATAATTAAAATAAAATTAATTAATTAAACCAAAATTAATAAATGTATCATCAATTATATATATAATATCTATATATTATATAATCATGAACAATAATGGTTTTTAATAAAATAGGTTTTATAAAACAATCTATAATATTTTATCTAATATTTTAATATTATCAACCTTATTTAGTATTTATTATTTTGATAAAAAATATTATTCTTATCATTAATAAATATTATTAATACTAATTATTTATTATAATATTAATAATTAATAATAATTTTTATTATTTAATATCTACATTTTAATATCAGGAAAATAAAATTAATTAAAAAAAATATATATTTATATATATCTAGTTTATATCTAGTTTATATCAATTTAAAAACAAATTATATTAACAATTTTATTAATAATTAACAAAAATTATTATTCATTTAAAAAAAAAAATTAAAATAAAATTTAGTTAAAATAAATAAAAAGAAAATTGGCCGACCTCTCATAAAATATGACAGCCGACCTTCTTAAATTTTTTTTTTCTTCCTCTTTACTATTTATCCCTCATAAACTGCTCTTCTTCTATCAAAGCATTCATTTGGTCCTGATGATGGATCCCGGTTGGGATTCGAAACGTTGGCATAAAATGGTTCTTACTGTGGATTCTCCGGAAAACAAATCAGAAGAAATAAACCACAGAGGTCTAAAATCCAAAAAAGGATTTTGTCGGGTTTTTCACGTTTTGCCGTGTATTTGGGGTCTCACCCAATAAATTAATGCGATGCAATATAACACCTAATGGAAAACCTGATAGGGATTTTAGGGGCGATTGAATGGGATTTCATGTTTGAAAATCACGTCTGATAGTGTATTTTCCAGAAATCTCTGTTTAATGAAATTTTCTTAGTTTTTGGGTTTCTGCCTATGAGAAGGCCCCGAAACCTCTGTAATCGCTCTTGATCATCATGCCACATTGCAAGAAGGCATTTTTATAGGCAATGATGCATTTTGAAGCCACAGAGCCACAAAGCTAGATGGCTAGTCTAACCGACAAGAAGCAGAGAAGCCGCAGAGGGATAATGAATCATAGAGAAATGGTTGGGGTAGCCAAAAAGCTGGAAAAGTACCTCAAAGGAGGCAGAGAGCTCAATTGAGAACAAGGTAGCAGAAGGCAAAAGCGATATCGAAAAGCTAATGCGCAGAGCAGCTGAGGAAGTCTTTGGGGTCACTTGGAGGCCAAGTGAAAAGCCAAAGCACTGAAAGTTGTAGAAAGCCAAAGCCAGAGCCAAAGAAGCCAGAGCCGAAGAACTAGAGCTAGAGCTAAGAGCCCGAGCCAAAGCCAAGAGCCAAAGCCACGAGCCAAAGCCAAGAGCTAGAGCCAAAGCCAAGAGCCAGAGCCAAAGTCAGAGCTGAGAGCGAAAGCAAGAGCCTAGAGCCAGAAAGTTGAGAGCTTCAGAGCCAAGGGATAAGATGGTGTTCTGAACCCATTGTGTTCTATGTAAACCAATGGAGTTGAGCGTGAAGCTTGTAAAATAACTTAGACCATAATCCCAGAGAGCCTAGTCGAGTTGATTAGAGCTCACAGAGACGTAGCCCAAGAGTTTTGGGTGAAATCCTAATTAAATTGTTGTCTTATGTGTTTGTTATTTGTTGCACTGTTTTACTATTATATCCATGTTATTTCAGCATAAACAACAGAATTTTAAAGCACATAAATAGTCAAAAATAAACACCAACATACACCTTATTTTCAAGCACATATTTAATTCCGCATTGGTTAATCATAAAGACTTGGGAATATTAAGCTTTGGAAGTGAGAGAGTTTCTTGTAAATCAGACAAGAAGCCTAAGTGCGCCATTTTCAGATCAGGTGGTATTATAGCCTGAGATTGATTAACCACACCTTCAAAGAAGGTTACATCAGAATGCTTGATTGACAAAGCAAAGATTGCTTGTCTGAAAGGTGTTTAAACAGTGAGAGGTTGATTGTATGCTTGTTTGCAGACTGACTATTGTTTGAGTTTGCAGAGATAAAGGGAGAACTAGTGATAGCTCAATCCAGGAATGACAAGAAGGAAGAAGGGCTGAAGGCATTCTTCTCTCCCAAAGGACCTTGAGGCAATCTTTGGAGCACAAGAGGTTTGTTGCAAAAGGTTGTTGAATAAGCTCTTTATTAATCTTGTTCGAAGTTCTTTTATTCATTAGCATAATGACTACTTCTACAAGTGAGTCCTCAAATTCTTCTTTCTTCATTACAAGACTCTTTGATGAAGACATGAAACAAGACTTGTTCATCATGATGGACATGGTGAGAGAAATGTATGAGGATGGAAGGAAGAGCATAATACCTAGAAAGCAGTTGAATTCCATGAAGGAAAAGAAGTAGATGCTTTCTGACTAACTGCAGGAAATGGAGAGGTAACTTCATATTGCAAATGTGAACCTGAAAAGGATGCATGAGTTGGAGTCGCAGCTCTTTATTTCCAAAGAAGCCTTGGTCAAGTATCAACTTGAAGAAGAGGTAAACCATTCCAATTTGTCTTCAAATTCCTCTAAGAATGCTTATATTGGTTCTTTTGAAAAACATACTAGAGGCATAGGTTCCAAGCTAATGTCCAAGATGGGCTATGAAGGAAAGGGCTTGGGAAAGCCTGCACAAGGTATTGTTGAACCAATAATGGTTGAGGAAAGGCCTAAGTATATGGGTCTTGGCTATGGATAGTCTTATGGAAAGAGTTCCAAGGCTGCCATGAAGGCCATTAAAACAACTCCAAGAAAGAGTTGCATTGCAGAGTGTGAAGATTGTATTCAGGAGGAATGCAATAGCTTGAAACAACATTTGCAGGATGCAAGTGTTCAAAAGCACACACTCGAACCAGAGAGTTGTGGAGACTCTGACAGCCTTGAAGAGATTGATGGTGTTCCAAAGGGAGCCACTTCTTCATCTGCTTCACCTCCTCACGAAGGTAATAAAGGTGAAAGAAAAAGGTATAAATTTGGTTCTAATCATCTTCCTTTTGATTTTGCAAAGCATGATAAATTTCTACATAGATATGGGAAAATAATTGCATGTTCTTTTTTTGGTTTGGATAACCATAATGTTTCTAGATGTTGGAAGAGAATGGCCACATACAAGAAACTTTTGAATGAAAGGAAGCAAGAAGCCAAAGGTCCATTGGACAAGGCAAATAATGCTGTCAATAGGATGCACATGTAGTGCACTTACTACCATAAGCAAGGGCATCTTGCTGAAAAGTGTTGGTCTTTGAATCCAACAATGCTTCCACAAAAGCTGAAGAAAGTGGAAAGAGAAGATGGCAAAAATGGAAAGGAAGATTCCATGATTGATGTGTTTCAGGATGATTCACATGTAGATATTGATGTGTAGACAAAGGTAGTACCTTTGAAATGGATTGGTAAGAAACAGTTAGAGTTCTTATCCGGTTAAGATTACATGTCTATTGATGCATTTATTGATGCAATTATTTGTATTTCTTTGTTAATTGAATGCAAGTTGCAGGATTTTACCAAGATGGTAAATGGAAAAAGGTTAAGTAGGAGACTCACTTTGTTGTTGCAACATTATATTTCATTTCAGCTTCGAAAATATAGTGTGCTTAAGCGAAAGTTAAAGGATGAAATGCATATATAAGCTTGATGTGCATGAAAACATGGATGTTGATGATTTCCTTGTTTTTGAACATGTGTGTGTGATTAACTTGAAGGGTTGATTGCTTTGACATGCATGTAATGCAATGTTGACTTGGGAGAAGTTAACTTGGTCTCCAAGATGGGGATAATGATGAAGTGTTTCATCTTTTGAAAAAGAGTCCTAATGGTCTTTTTCTACATGCTTGACTTGAAGGGTCATTTGTTTTAAAGGCATGTTTTGTGGGCTTGTTATCTAGTCCATAATTTGTATGCAGATGTAAGACATGGAGGTATTCACAAGATGTGAAATCTATTTCTTTTGTTGAAGTCAAAGTTTAGGCCATCCAGTTGTTGTTTGTGTTTCTGTTGTTGTTGACAACTTTTCAAACAAGTACAAATGAAAGTTTCGTGAAGCAGATGTAATTCACATTTGTTTGAGACACCTTGGATCAATGATCAAGGTAGAGAAGTTCAAAATACCTTCTATAAACATCTCAGCAGAAGTTCTGCATGAGGTCAAGAAGGAAGACAGTTCTTCCTAGGAGAACCAGGACATCTAGGAAGGAAAGTGGTCAGAGGCTTTGGTTCAGAGACACTATGCAAGGCAAGTGTATGGAGGTTGAAAGAAGGGGGTATTGTTACTCTCATTTACTATTCAGATCAGTATGTCAGCCTTTTGGAGACCAAAAGTTCTTTAGTGGGAAGGCGTGATCCAAAATGGATTTTGGATAGACTCTTAAGTCTAAGTGTTCCTCACAGAAGAAAATGAAAGTTCAAGGAAGTTCCTGGAAATAGCCCCATTGCAGAGATATTTTCCTTCTGAATTTACTGCAACTTGAATACGCTAAAATGGACTTAGGATGCAAAAGTTATCGCAGAAAGAAGATGCCTTTTGTTCCTTGGAAAAAGAGGCAAAATCCCCTAAAAATGGAAAAAAAACCCTTATAAAGGGAAATCACATCGGAGATGGTCCAAGAGGCGGACTTAAGCGGAGGCAGAAGAAACCCTAATTGGCCGATCCGATGTATCGGGTCGGAGACAGGCCCGCATGCAATATCAAGACCCCAGACTTGGCGATTGCGATTATGTGATATGCCGATTGCCGATGATTGGATCGGAGAATTGTCATCGGCGATATATAGAACCTCTGGGCCGTATGCAATGCGATAGCAATCGCAATGTGCAATCTCAGCGGTCGGATCGGGAAAGGAATAGACGACCAGGATCAAATCGATGACTTGCATTTGCTGGACCTGATGGATTTTATAAGCGTAGTTTATAAATTTTGAGTTCCGATAAAAGGGTATTTGTCGGGTTTTCTGTGTATTAGCAGATTTCGATAGAAAAGCCGAAATACAAAGGAAAATGCCCCGAAGCGATAGAGCAGACCCAAAAGGGAATTATAAATGCAGCGCCATGATATTTGATTTCTGATAAAGTGGGATTTTAGGCGGGCCTCAAGCGGTAAATGGTATTGGGCCGGCTTTGCCCGATCCCATACAATGAACAACACGTGGCTGGCGGGGGAGAGAGGAAAACCACCTTTTCGGGCCGGTAACCTCCGTACCCTAAAGGCACCCGAAATCGCATATTGACCGTTGGATCGGGGATCTCGTATATCAACAGTAAAGAGAGCGATAGCGGCCAAAGGCGGACCCGATATGATTATAGGGTGGATGCGATATAATTTGAAGTCTGATAAAAAAGGATTTTGTCGGTGCCCCATTTTCAGATCAAAGGCAGTGCTGCATGGAGGAGGATGCCCCTGGTGTGTCGCCATTTCAATTGATCATATGTTGACGTGGTGCCATATGATAACAGGACTTGCAAGAAAACATAAGAAGGATAGATTTGGACAACCTATTGACCTAACTAGACTTCACTACTAGCCCAACATGGACTACTATTACCTTAAGGACTATGTAATAAGTGGTGTGGGGGTGAGAGTGAGAAACTAATAATTTGATATTGATATCATCAATGTACCCATGCCGAATTATACCCAAAACAGAATAGGAGCTGCAGTTGCTATGAACCAAACCAACAAAGAGGGTACACTTGTGTAACTTTCGAACTGTCACTTGGAGTATGTAACTTGAGTGATAATTTGAACCAAACCGAAAAGGAGCCACTATATCAGATGCTAACAACCAGGATAGGGCAATTAAAGAAGGTTCCAGATGGCTAGTATGTTTGAAGGTCTGTAGAAGGTAAAACAACAACCCACTCAAAGGATGGACAAGAGGAGGAGTTATGCAAGAAGCATAGAAAAAACATTGGTGATCGATGCTTATATCCTGAGTATTCCATGAAAAATAACTTCTGACAGTGCTAAAATGGAAAAACAAATAACTGAAAAACCATACACCATTAATGTTTGTTATATCTTCAATGGAGATGAACAACGAAATACCAGATAAGTGTGTGATTGCCTTATTCATGCTCCATACTATTTCTAGTGGAAAAATTCCACAGAGTTTCGTTAATGAATGTAAGCAAATGGGAAAACGAAGTAGGTTACAGATGGCTAAAGTAGACCCAGAACTATTAAGAGACAGAAGTCACCGCCTTGAGTCGACAATGTAAGTTCGCCACCCTGTGCTTTCAGACAAACTAAAAATGCAAGTCAACAACCATTGTGTGATTATATGGAGCATAAAGTCATGATGAGAGGATGTTCCCTAAAAATGCCTAAGTCTTTTCTTGCTTCCCAGGATCTTCCATCCCAATGCCCTCATGGAGTCATTAACACTCCGGAATCACCTCTAAGATAGTAGCCAGCCATATCCGATCGCCTAAACTCTCAGGGAAACTCCATACCTGCAACAGTGATCAAATGGAATGTCGTGACCATTGAAAAAACTAGATGCATTGCCCTCCTTCGATGTGAAATCAATGCCATCACCCTCACATCCTACGACCAAAATGTGTGAATTTACTCTGTGCCGCACGTTGGTTATAATAGGCCAAATGGCGGCTTTGGCTCGTCCTCCAAAGCCAAGCGAACCCTTTGCATGCCCATGATTACGACAGGATTCCCGAGATAACACCCCCACAGGGGAATGAACTTCATTTTCAACTAACAAACATCACGGCGAGAAGCTTTCTTTCATATCATTTATGGTTTCATCAAACATTGTGAATAAATTTTATAAAATTAAAGTCTCATCACGAATAATTTTATAAAAATAAGTCCAACCACAATATTTATTATTATAAAGAAAGTAATTTTATATAATAATGTGTAGCTTTTATAAAAGCAAAATTCAG
>APFE031584921.1:176029-213644 GCA_000404065.3 Pinus taeda | reverse complement strand
TTATAATTTAATGAACTTTTTTTAATAATTATGTTTAGTTACTCCTTTAGACATTAAGGTTATATATTAAATATTTTTAGTGGGTTAAATATCACTTAACAAAATTGATATAAGTTAATTATTTACTAAAACTAATCTACTTATTAATTGTTGTTCAATAAGTTAGTAATGTTTATATCTTAACAATAAAGCAAGGTTGGGGAAGAAGAAAAAAAACAAAATATCTAGTAGTGGAACAATTTCTAAAAGTTGGAAAATCCTATAAAGTCTATTTTTTTTTTTTTTTTTCTCTAGTATTCTCTTGTAAATAAGATTATGACTTGGGAAATGATGGAAAGAGGGGGAATACACAAATTTCTACAATAAACAAACACATATAAGAAAGACAAGAATGAGCTACGATTCTAAAATTACAATGCTTCAATAACTTAAGAAAATAGAATTAAATAAACGTAAATTCTGCTAAAGAGATCCTCAAGAAGATTGGTAATAATATCCAGTTTGATCCTCTAAGCTATTCTAGAGCTTTCCATAGTGGGAATTTCTAGATCTAACTACACTCAATTAAGAATCTTCTACTACCCTATATGACTAGAGAGAGTAATAATATTCTAATATACCCCTTAATTACAATCACTAACAATTCTAATCCTTCCCATTCAACAATGTGTTTATGGACATACAATCCTTACAAAATTCATAACATGTTCTCCTACTCATTTAAATTTAAACTAAGCTTATAGTTCTTGAGATCTACCCAATTATTTTTACCTCCTTTACTTCTAAATGTTGGTGTAACATCATTAGTTCTATTCTCTATAAGTTTTTCCTTCCTTTTGCTCCAAACATTATATTCTACATACATTTCCTTCATTTTTAGCTTCAACTTTACTCTAGTCTTCTTCTTTAATATTTACTCATCTTCTTTGTCTTCCTTATATAGTTCTTCTTCTGCATATAATTGTATTTTATCCTCTATTGATTGAACTTTTCCTTCAACCTTGGCAGAATCGAAAACATCTTAATTTTCTTTCAATTTTTATTCCATTGTCACAAAAAAATCAACAATTCTAATGTATTCCTTTAATTTTTCTATTCTTTTTTCTGCTTTATTTATAACTTTTCCATTCTCACTTTCATCTCCATCATACTTAGGATTTTCAAGCCACTCCCTAAGAAATGCTAATTCAACATCATAATCAAATTCAACGTTCGTTGCTCCATTATTCTCACATTCTTTTACTACTATAAAGGCAATTTCAATTCATATTCATCTTCAATTTCATCATGCATATGTGTATCTACATAGTGGGATTCACTCTCTTCAATACACTAATGTTCTACATCTTGTACAAAATCACTTTTTTATTCCACAATTTATTTAACAAACTTCTTTGTAATGTTCAAGAAAACTGCATATCCATCTTTTGTTTATCTTATTTTTCTTCACTAGGATCTTCAATAGTTTCTCCAATTATTTTAATTATCAAGGTCTTCTACTTCACCTATTACAATAGTCATGTTGTTAAAAAAATACAATGCTCTATGACTCACATTGATGCTAATCAATGTTGCTCCTCCTTTTACTTTATGCCATCTATAGAATATCCCAACCTAGTTGTTGCAATTATTTTCAAAAGAATTCTTCCAATCTTTGTTGAATGAGAAATAATGTTGATGTATAATCATTCTTGTTTACTATGAGATGATCCTTCTAATATTGAATCATGGACACAAAGGGTACTTTATTTGAAGGTTTCTCAAGCCCATTCCACACAATATTCCATAAATCTTCTACATGTAGTCTTGTTATCATCTTAATAGTCCAAAAACCACAATTTATTTCCAAATAAACTATGTGGTGGTGAAATATAAGAACTATTTCTCAAATCTATGCTTATGAAAAATGAAGGCTATGTCCATGTCACTATGTTACTTCACACCATAAGTATGAAAAATGTCATCATAGTTATATAGATTATCCAAAATCATAAATTTTTTTCCTTGATACTTCTCAAACTCTATCATATTCACCATTTTCACTTTCATCCATATCGTATAGTTCTTATTATTATTAAAACTTCATTACCATGTCCATCTTTTGATTCCAATATACATTATTAACTCAAAGGATATTCATGCCACCTTTCATCATGAATAGGACTAAGAAAATGTTATATATATATTTTCCCTTAAATGCTTTTCCTCTATTTGGGATATAATGTTTCACAATTATTTTATAATAATATATGTTACACATAGTGTTGTCATTGATGACAACAAGTATCATTGATATTAAAGGTGATGTCAAAGGTAGCATCATCATCAAAGAATTAAAGGAAGCATTATCACAACTAGATATCTTGCATGCCCTCCTCAAAAGAAGTCAAAGAGGCATGCAATTTAGTGTGTTTTGATGAGGTTATGATGTTGTAATGAGCCTATGGTTAAATACGAGTGTCATTCATGCATCAAAGAAATCAATATAATAGTTGGATCTCTTGCATGCCCTCATTAATACAAGTCAAATAAGAATGAGTTTTATTGATTTTTTGACAAGCATATTGTGTCCTAATGAGCCTATGGATAACACAGTTGGATATTCCTATGTGATACCTTTCAAATGGTATATACCACTCTAAAAAGCTCCTCTCAGATGAGAAGTTATGGCCATTTGAAAATCATCACTTATAAAGGACCAAAACTATAGAGAAAAACCCACCTACATCAAATTTGTTAAACAATGCACAACTTCCAAGAGGATCCATGGATAGATAATCAAATTCATGGTGGATGGATCCTAGACATGCATGAAGTTTAATGTGGTTAAAGATCGAGCACTTCTTTTAAGATCAAATGGATCAGAAGAATAAATAAAAATATGAACGATGGATGTATGCCAAAATGCACACTAGTTACCTTAGAGTAACCCTGCCACATAAGCTAGTCTAACCATGACATGCAACATCGTCTAATTGGTTAGAGATGATGAAATAAGATCCAACCCCATCATGACATGTGTTGTAGTTTGGACAAGGGTGATGACATATGAGCCAATCCCATCATGACACATGGCATTGTTTGATTAGTTAGAAATGATGACATTAGTAGTTGATGTCAGCAGGTGATGTGGAACCTACACTGCCCACCATGTGGTAGGTATATATAATAATTTTTTATTTTTAATATTTCCAAAAATGTGTGACACATGGCATCCCTCATGCACTGCTACCTAACATGATGACATCATGTTGATGTCCATGCGAATGACCGGTGAGCCTAGGGACTTGGTCACAAAACATGGTAACATGGTTACTTAAATGGCAGGTCCAAAGGACCATGGTGTAGATGTTAAGGCCTTGGTTATGTGCTTGGTCACATGATCACTTGAGGAATAGGCCCAAAGGAACATGGCACAGATATTAAGACCTCAATCATGAAATGATCACATGTCGGCTTCAAACCAAAGGATTAATAATATGGTCAGCTTATAAAAGAACAAGACCACAACAATACTATAAATACATAAGCCCTCAATCCATTGGAACTCTACCTCCTATTCTTCCCCATATTGTTCCTCCACCTCCTCGTCCTCGAGGAGTCTCATTGATCCGATAGGAAGATTGATCCAATCTATTAGCTAGGGTGTATAACACTCTACATTGATCAATATGGTGAGTTGGTGAGGCAAAAAATTCACAAAAAGTGTTGTTTGAAACATTCAAACATTTTTGTGGCATTGGACAAAGACAAGGGAGATGTCCATACATTCTGCATAATTCACAATACTCAATTGGTGCTGCACTCTACTAGTTTGGAAATGCATGAAATTGAGTGTGCCCTTTATATAGACCTTGCATACCAATTTGTGCAACTCCAACAGTGGGTAAATATGTGGAAGTCCCTACCGACATGGAGGGAGTTCTCTAGTCTCGCAATCTTGGGCACTCCGTGGCATTATGCCCCTTGACATGGCAGTTGGTACACCATACATGCAGTCACGCAAGTCATGCTAGTTGTACGTCCATCATCTTCTTTGTCAGATTGACGATTTAGCACTATATTCCTAGGATAGAGGGATCGTGGGAAGCTTCCCCCCCTAGTTCTCATGTGGGTATCCAACCATAGCCTCAATTGAGTTGCTTTCTCCATTGTGTCTTACAGAGTATCAATCTTTTTTTGAGTCAACATTATGTGAGTAGGTGGTAAAAACGCTTTAATGAATCAGTCTCGTTGATGATTAGGGTCAATTAGGTAGCTCATCTTACCAATTTCATCCTTAAACCTCTCGATTAGGTCACAGGAAGTTTCTCCTTCCCACTGCTTAATTTCCCATAAATTAGATAACCCCTGCTAGTTGGTCTGGGGAAGCTTAAACTCCTGAACAAACTCTCTTCTTACTTCATCCACAATTGGATTTTGTTGTAGTCTATATTATTTGATGAACCATCTCAATGCTCTCTCTCGAAGTGTGGTTTGAAACTCATTCAGCTTCATAGCATTTGGAGTCTGGAAAGCTTTCCAGATAGCTTCACATAGGCACCAATGTTGTTTTACATCCTCATTTCCCTTACCATAGAATTCGGGATGTCTAGTAAAGGATCTTGCCATGTTTTACAGAATTTGTGGAAGGATTATAAATCCTTGAGAACCAGACTGTGATGATCCTTTGAGACCTGTACCATTATTACTAATGACACCAACTTTGTAAATGGCGTGCACACTGTGAACCTTTATGACTTTCATTAACTTAGACAAAAATCGATCAGGGTTGTGATAAACTACTAGTGGAAGGTTAGGGGAGGTACTGCCTCAGCTGTCGGGAAATTTTTTTCTATTTATAGGAGACTTATCATTCTCAAAAAACAATATTCTCATGGTGAAGTGCATGTCATCATCGGGGCCTTCGAAGCCCATTCCATCTGGCATTCCCATGTCCATTGGCAAGGTGGAGTCTGTAACACCCTCCTCCAACATTTACCCAAATTAATTGGCCAGTTGGGGTAAACATGTGATGAGAGGCTACCATGATCTGATTCAACTCCCCATGTATAGTTAAGGCAGTGGAACTGGCATATAAAAACCAAATTGACCTTCCACACATGCTACAAAACCTCCATGAGCCAACCAACATTTCTAGGTGACCCACTCTTGAGGTAAAATAACATTTTATTGACTTAGAGCCTAAGTCACTCCCATTACATGGAAATGCATGCAACTGGGACCCTCTAGTCGCTCTCACAACAAGGGAATGCAAGAAACTGGGGTATTTTTAGGCTAGTTCAAAGCCAATGACCCCATATTTTGTGCCAGTTTTTCAGGGCTAAGACTCAGGCCACTGACCAAAACTTCATGAAAATTCCACAAATGAAAAGTAACATAAAAAAAAGGATACAAATGAAAATGCTTGAAAAAATACACTTGACCCCTACTATCCATGACATGCATTTCTTCAAACATGTCAAATTTTTTCAATCTATAGGTCATAACAACAGATCTAAGCATAGGGGTATCATACTTATCTGAGCATCACTAAGAAGCATTGATTCCTTATCACATTGGTTACATTATCATCTATTAGGTGACATATTCATTTTTAATTCATTTACAAATAAAAATATGATGGGATCCATACATCATCACTGTCATAAAACATGCTCATAACCAACATATAAAACACATAAATAATAAGGATACATAACCATAGAATCCACATATAAACCAATATATTTACACATAAAATACCAAGGAGAAGGAACTCTTATTTATGGATGCATAGGTTGATCAAGTATAGGAATTTTACGAACTGCCTGACCATAAACTAGGCTAAACCAGATCTTTCCTTCAACTAGTCCCACCCGTGCCATATTCCGATCATGAATGCGGGATCTCATGGAACACATCCAACAAAACCAATATAGGGCTTCTAGAGGCCAATCACCTTTACCCTCAACCAGTGATTCCACCTCATGGTAGGACATCACTAACCATCACTGGAGTTTTCTTTACCCAAGCGGTCCAAGGATCCAGAGCATTTGTTCCAACCAAGGCTCCAAGACTAGTAACTCAACCCACAATTGTTGTCAGCTCAAAAGCATTTGTCCAACCAAGGCTCTAGGACTATTAAGTCAACCCAACAAGGGCTCTAGATCATTTTTCCAACCAAGGCTCCAGGACTAATAGCTCAACCGAAGTTGTTGCAGGGATCCAGATTGTTTGTCCAACTAAGGCTCTAGGAACTAATAACTCAAACCATAGCCAAAGGAACATGAGTACCAACTAGAAAACAAAAAATAAAACCCACAAAACCATGACTATCTAGGAAAAGGCAAGGCTAAGAAAATCGATTGTCATTCCAGGTATTCCTCCATGCCAATTACAAATCATAACCAAGAAACCACATGCATATTCCATGCATGCCAAAACTTAGAAAGTAAATCATACATGCAACTTGGTACCTGCAAGAAAAACCTGTTGTAGTTGTCAATCTTGATGTCCTCTTGTGCTTTCCTGACCTTCCTTTTCCTTCTTGCTCCAATGCTCCAAGTATGCCACACTCCTCCAAGAGTTCTCCAAGAAAAATCCAAGTGTCCAAGAGTATTAGAGAGAGAGAGAGAATAGAGATAGAGAGCTCCAAAACTAAACTGAAATAAGTTACCAATTGATTCTCAAAAGCCTTTTTATTAATGTTTCCTCTATTTTCTTTAATTTTCCATTATTTTACTAGATTTTCCTCCTCACATGCAACATGTGATCTTTCTCCTTCCTTCTCTCCTAATTTCCATTATTTTTATAAATAAAATACCAATTAATGGCTCAAGCCTTTTCAAAGCCTTTTCCATTTCCTTTGCCAATTTCCTTAACTATTAATTAATCATAAGTGATCCCCATCACTATAATTTTCCCAACGTTCATCTTGGAATACATGTCCCATCACCATGGTTATTATTTTTCCTTTATTAACTTTATTACATGGAGTTTTCATGAAGGATATTACAAAACCCTCCCCCTTATGGGAACACCATCCTCGGTGTTCAATTACACCTACAACCAAAAATACTTATGTAAGAAAAATACACATCCCATGGAACTTTACATATTATCTTGTTGTAGTATTTACAATGATCAACCTACTGGGAAACAACCAACATGACAACTATAATGATGTGATACCCATACCACTTATTGGATCTTTATAATGCAGGTCATGGAAGTATTTACATCCATATACATATGTACATATAAAAAAAAATCATACCAAAACATATGCCAAAAAATTGACTCAACCAACGAATAGAGAAGTATAGATAGCTCGCATGTGATCTTCCATATCCCATGTAGATTCATTAGGCCCAAAGTGCTTCCACTACACTTTAACTTGCTCAATTGCTCGGTTCCAGAGCATGAACATATGTCTTTGCAAAATGCACTAAGGCTTCAGATGGAATTCTCCTTCTAGATCCACCTACAATATTGACTAGTCAATCACATGATTAACATCTTTAACATACTTCTTAAGCAATGACACATGGAAAATATCATGGAATTTCACTATTGGAGGCAGTGAAAGTCGATAATCTACTGGCGAAATCCTCTTAAGAATCTTGAAAGGTACACAAAACCAAGGTGACATCTTGGCAATGTTTCAATCCTCAAGGAGCTCTTCTTGGGTTTGATATGCAAGTACACCTATTCCCCAACCTGAAACTCCTTAAATAACATGTTTTGATCTGCATAATTATTCTACCCTTATTTTGTGTTGCCTTCAGTTTCTTCTTGATTACCTGCATTTCATGTTCGATCTCTTCCAACATGTCCAGTCCAATCAACACCCTATTAACTGGATCACTTCAACTGATGGGAGTGTTACAACTTCACCCATACAATGCCTCAAATGCAATCATCCAAAAAGCTTCCTGATAACCATTGTTGTAAGTAAATTCAATTAGTGGAAGAACTCTTCCCACTTTCATTATTGATGCATCACATACATCCTCAACATATCCTCCAATATCCTGTTGACCCTCTATGTTTTTCCATCTATCTATGGATGATAGGTTGTGCTAAAGGCCAACTCTATATCGAAACCTGCAAATAAATCTTTCCAAAACCTAGAAGTGAATTTTCCATCCCTGTCCGACATTATTTTCTTTGGTACACCACGCAACCTCACTACATCATTAGTTGAATATCTATAATTCACTAGAATGAAGTGCACTACCTTTTTCAACCTGTCTACCACAAAAATGATGGAATCATGGTGTCTATATGTCCTTGAGAAACCTATGATTAATTCCATGGAAATGACCTCCCACTTCAACTATGGAATCACAATCAGTTTTAGTATTCCACCTCGATGCTTACACTTTACCTTTACCCACTGAAAATCCAAGCATCTATCCACAAACTCTACCATGTCCTTCTTCATATTCATCCAATAATAAAACTTCTTCACTGCTGTCAATGTATTTTAATATCCTGGATGACCTAAATACGAATTAGCATGAAGTTCCCTCAAGGTAAGCTTCTTGAGATCACTGTTGTCTAGCACATATATCATGTCCCTAAATCTGACCAAGCCATCTAATATAAGATGATAGTCTATATATTGTATACCAATACCTGCACCTATACCTATCATTCTGCTATAACATGTGCATAAGCTCCCCATAGCTGTCATCTTGTTGACCTTCTTGCAATATCTAATCCTGCAAATATTTTCCATAAGTGCTCATATCTCTTATGTGATTTACCTATATTTGCTTGGTAGGAGTATCTACAACCCTATTCTCTTTACCTTTCATATACCTGATCTTGAAGTTGAACTCCGTGATTGTGGAAAACCATCTAGCTTGCCTGGAATTCAGATTTGGTTGGTCAAATAGATACCTAAATCCACTTTCATCACTCATAAAGATGAACCTCCTTCCAAGAAGATAGTTCCTCCACATCTTCACAGCATGGATGGTCGCTACCAACTCAAGATCATGTGTCAGATAATTCTACTCGTTCTCATTCAATTTCCTCAATTCATAGCATACTACCTGTCCCTTCTACATAAGGACTCCACCATGTCCTCTCTTGCAAGCATCTATACATACTGCAAATTCTTTGTCTGAGTCTGCAATCTTTAACACTGGAGCATTCGTCAACAACTGCTTTAAGTTCTCAAAACTCATTGCACATTCCTCTATCCATTCAAACTTCTTACCTTTCTTTTGCAACGATGTCATCGAATAAAAAATGCAAGAGAAATTTTTGATGAACCTCCTATAATAACCTACTAACTCCATGAACGATCTTACCTCGTCCACATTTCTAGGAGCTTCCCATTCCATGATAGCACTTATCTTCTCCGGGTCCACTGCTATGCCTTCCTTGGAAACCACATGCCCCAAATAGTGTACCTCTATCTCAAAGAAACTGTATTTCCTAAGCTTAGCATACAACTAATGCTATCTTAACAATCTAAACGCTACTGCTAAATTATAGGCATACTCTTCCTCATTTTTAGAATATATCAATATATCATCAATGAACACAATAAAAAATTTGTCTAGATAAAGATGCAACACACTATTTATCAAGCACACAAAAGTAGTTGGACATTAGTAAAAT
This sequence comes from Pinus taeda, assembly GCA_000404065.3. Taxonomy (NCBI): domain Eukaryota; kingdom Viridiplantae; phylum Streptophyta; class Pinopsida; order Pinales; family Pinaceae; genus Pinus; species Pinus taeda. The sequence goes on along the minus strand of APFE031584921.1, from coordinate 204,026 downwards.
CGAATGGAACTACAACAAAATCATAATGTCTATACTTGGTCTAGAAGGCATTCTTGTAGATATCTTCTTCCTTGGTGCATAGCAGACAGTATCTTGATCTTAGATCAATATTCAAGAACATTGCGCCTCCCTTCAACTGATCAAAAAAATCATCAATCCACAAAAAAATATACCTTTCCTTGATGGTCACTTTGTTCAATTTCCTGCAATCAATGCATAACCCAAGAGTACTATCCTTCTTCTTTACAAACAACACTGGTGAATCCCAAGGTGATACACTTGGCCTAATGTATCCCTTATCAAGCATTTCCTTCAACTGCAACTTTAACTCTACTAACTCTAGTGTGCTCATCCTGTATGGTGCTTTTGATGTCGATGATGCCCCTAGTACCAACTATGTAACACCCTCCTCACACATCTACCCAAGTAACCAGCCAACTAGGTTAAACATGTAATGAGAGGCTACTATGATTGGATTCTACCTCCTATGTGACCTTAATGAAGTAGAATCGACGGAACACATTAACCAACCTATCCACATTAGCAACAGAACCCTAAGGAGACATGTCAGCCACTCAGACATCCTGTCCCTAGGTCCCACTGATGTTATGGACATCTTAGGCCTCAGTCGATCCCATGCTATAGAAAAGAGAGCATACAAAAACCCAAATTTGCTCTCACAGCCTTTCCTGCCAGCGATTAGAGACTAAATTTGTCAGTTCTATGCCAACTACCCCAGGATTTGAGCCACTTTTTTAGGCCCAAAGCCCAGGCCACTTCCCATAATGGAATGATAATTTAGGAATAGTAAAATAATAGGGAAACAATGATGCAAAATAAATAAGTTGAACAAGACATTAATCAAATCCCTACTAGCCATGACAGGCATTTCGTCAAACATATCATCAACATGTAACCTACAAGTGCAAATAATATAATTAAGTGTAGGGATCTCATACTTATTTGAGAATCTCTATGAAACATTGTTCCCTCATATAATATGTTGCATTATCATCTATTAGGCCATAGATACGTTATCCATTCATTTACAAGTAAAAACATGCTGAGAGCCCTACATAGTTGCTATCATAAAACATACATATAACCAACATAATAGGAACAAAAATATAATAAGCATATGAGCCATAAAATCCACATATACATCAGTGCATTTACACATGAAAATCAATGGAGTGAATTTCTCATTAATGATTGCAATAAACCAACTAGAGATGGGACTACCACGTTCCATCCAACCATATAATGGTTGAGCCAAATCTCTCTTCAGCCATTCATCCACGTGCCATATCCAAGCATGAATGTGGGACTCAAACCAAAAGAACCAACCAAGGCATACCAAGGCTAAACCACCTCACCCTCATCAATAGAAACCAGGCTTTACCATAATCCATCCCAGATCACTAGGCCAACACAATGAACACATCACAACTGGCTTTACCATGATCTCCACCCGATCACTAGCCCAAACAAGCATGGATGTCACTAGATTTCTCCACCTAGACCGTGAGGGATTTTCTTGTCTCGTAGTCTCTTAGGCCTTACCATAGTCCAAATCTAGATCACTAGGCCCTAAACCAAGACCCGCTCTCCATACTTTATTGCATATCCAAAACCTGAGATTACTAAGCCCAATGGAGAGAAAACCACCTCTTGGCTTTACCGTATATCCTGCCATCCACCAACAAGGATTCCTAGGCCCATCAAGGCAACATAATCCTGGCTTTATCGCAACCCACAGTCTAGCTTAGGGTTCACTAGGCCAATGTCTTTACCGTGATCCATAGTCTAATTCAAGGACCACTAAGCTATGTTCTCTATCATTTAGAGATCCACCCCACTCAGCTTCGAATCCATCTGAAAATCCAGTTCAACCAAAACATGAGAACTTCATGAGACCATGGGTATTCGAAAATGAAAAGGCTAGGCTAAAAACATTGTTACACTTGGAAAAACCCATGCAATAATAGCAAAATAACCACATGAAATACCATGCATGCCAAATCTAGCAAGTAAAATACACATGCAAATCAATGCCTGTAATGAATCATTTTGTAGTTGATTGATCCTACCTTTCCCCGCTTGATCTTTTCTTCCTCTTGCCTTCTTTTCCTTTCTTGTTCCAATGCCAAAATAGCTCCAAAAAAACTCTAAGTGTCCAAGAGTGAGAGAGAGAGAGAGAATAATGAGAAAGCTCCAATACTCAACTGACAAAAGGTTACCAACTAATCCTTAGAATCCTTTTTATAAATGAGGCCTATATTTTCTTCATTTTCCATTATTTTCCTTCAATTTCCTCCTCACATGCAATCTATGACCTTTCACCTCCCTTTTCTCCTAATTTCCATTATTTTCATAAATGAATGTGCCAAAAATGCCATTTTTTTTTCCAAATCCTTAGCCATTTCCTTTGCCAATTTCCTTAGCCATAATAAACCAAATGAACAACCCCTAGGATGTATTACCCAACATTCAGCTTGGAATAAGTGTCCCATCAACCATGGTTATTATTTTTTCCTTTATTAACTTTTATTACATGGAATTTTCACCAGGGCTATTACAAACTCAATATAAAAGTCTACTCCCCTTTTAGATGGTTGTTAAAAATGCAACAAGAAAGTCCTAATTTAATTTCGCAATCTCAGTGGCCAAGGCTCAAGACTGGCTATGGAACTATGCACTGCACAGTTGGAGTCAGATCTTGGAAGCCTCTACGCAATTCCTAGAGCTAAGGTAGAGCCTTGAGATCCAGAAATGCGTAGTCCATTCCAGGCAGGAGCAAGCTTCAGGCCAAGGAAGCCCAGATCTGCTTAATGGGGGTATGAAAATGAGCATATATGAAGGTGGAAGTAATGGTTGGTGAATATCTAAGTGAATGATGATGCATGCAAATCAAAAAAGCATGGGAATCAATCAAACTGAAGAAAAATGTAGCATGTGGAGAGAGACAACGCAACAACGACCGTTAGTGAAAAAACTAGGTAATGCATGCAACACTTGGGAAAGATAATGAAAAAATTAAAAAGCACTTCTACAAGCTAAAATAATCTAAACACTAGTGGTCATTCCATAAAACGGGTGAAACAAAACTCTCACAAGGAAAAGAAACAAAAGCGACAGAAAAAGAAGCAAAAGACTGGAAAAACAAGACTTACTCGGAAAAGCTACGACGACTGTGTCGAAGGTTCCTAGATCTTCTCGAGAATGCTAGATCTCCAAGATCAAATGTGAAAATCATCTCTGGCGGTGTCCATTAAATATATTTGGTCGATTTAGGGTTTATGACACAAGGCCAAAAGTCTAGGAAAAAGAGACACTTGGTTGCATTTTCCAAAAAAAACTCAAGTGCCACTATAGACTGCTAAAAATAGATCCCTATTTTTTAGGGATTGCTTTTTCTTTTTTAGGAAAATTTACCATGTATTTCCCAAAGGGATTGCACAGTTCTGGGGAGAACTAGGAAACTCACTGGCTCATGCATTAGGTAACTGTTGAGGGAAAGCTTCTGCGCAATTTCTGGGCTAAGTGGCCATGGCTACCTCTCATTCTCTACGCAATTTTCTAGCTAAAGGTAGGCTGTTAGCTAGCTCTGCACAATTCTAGAGCTAAAAGCTCACTACTGGCTTGGACTGTACAATTCTTGAGAGCAAGGCTGGTTGCCCTCAACGTTTGTACAGTTCACTAAGGCAAGCTTGGAACTGGATTGAAACCAAGTCAAGAGATCAGCTTGTGTGTTAGACAATAAACCAAGTAAGAGAACAAAAGCCAAAATTCAAAGATAAATATCAATCAAAGCATAAGTACCTGGGTTAGTGTGAGATAATTTTCTATGATTTAGGAGGGAGGCTCCAAAACGAAGCATAGGAAAACTTTTGGAGGGTGCTTGTACTTGCTACAACATTGGCGACACATTGGTAGAACTCGAGCTCTTTGTATGGACCTTGTCTGATGTAAAGTGATTCCAACTCTTCCGAAAGTATTGTTCGATTCTTTGATCATCATGGCTTCTTCATTAGCTTGAGTTAAATATGTAATCCCTACCATTATCTTTATTGGAAGCAAAAATACCAAGCCAAGTCAATTGAGTTGTTTCAATTGGGGATGAGGGGTATATTGATGCACAAGTAATATAGATTGTCAGAATTTTAGTTTCATCTATGGTGTTTCTCCACTGTCAGCAGGCCTAGACAATACCTCAATGGAGTCACTTGAGTAACACAAGCATTTCTTTGCTAGTAGCGAACCTGGACAATACCCTGGTGGAGTAACTTTTTTCACCTCTTTGTATAGGAAGCCTTTCTCTTCTTTCACCTTTATTTTATTTTTTTCATTTCATTTTTTATTTTCAAAGCACTGTGCATAGGCACTTATTTATTTCATGAGGCGAAAGAGGGATCCTGACTTATTGAGAGAAGAAGAGGTTGTCCCTTCAGAGAAGGATGTTTATATATACCTTTGACATGCTTGTTAAGATTTCCCCCCTCACTTTACTCTACTAGACTAACTTGAGAAGGGTTAACTGAATTATAGAAAACTGATTAGAGTAGGCCGTACTAGTTAAGAGTGCAAGCGTTGTGATTTCACCAAGACTCACTCTGAAAGGAACGTATTTTCCATCAAGGTATCATTGACTAAAGAAATGCAAGATCTTCATCAAGAGAGGGAATAGGCATATAACAAAATGTTGATAATTGTACAAGTCCTCTTGTATTTCAGCTTGCTTGTCTCAAGAAGCCAAACACGGTTTCATGGGAAAAGTAATCCTACAGGTGCATAAAACAAACAAACAAGAAAAGGAAGGAAGCAAAAGAAAAGTAAGCAAACTAAACAGAAATCAAGCACTACTCCTACTCCTAAGCTAAGTAGAGCATGTGCCAACTCATGTTAAGTGATATTTCCAATGCATCCACTGGTGGAATGGTTGATGCATGTAGGTGATGACATGACTAACAAGAAAGATATTCAAGAAAACCAATAAACAAGAAAGATAAAGTAGTAAAAACCAAATAATTTGAAGTTTGAATGAATCTATAGAAAAGAAACGATTGAAATCACATGAAAGGCACCATGCATACGTATCATGGTGTTGTGTCACATTGCGTGTAGACGATAAGGATGTACAGTCTTTCGAACATGACAAATGAGAAAACATGAAGAAGGAAGAAAATTTTTGTTTTGCAACAGTGCTTGCTATGTATGACTCCTCCAATGCATGAGCGATAGGATTGTGTGATTTTGGTGGAGGATGTGAAAATTGTACACTAGATTTATTTTCAATGTGAACATGAGAGTGATGAGGAGCCCATGCAGATTGAATAGATTTTTTATTGGAAGAAGAACTGAGCTCAAGGCTATGAGAACTAAACATAACCATCAACTTGTGCTGAAGTGCCTCGACAACTTGAGGGGTTTCCACTTCATCAGAAGATATATCATCAAAGGTCGGTGGATTAGAAAGATCAACAATAGGTGAATTCAAAATGTGATCACATGAATGAGTGAAAAGATCATGAAAACCATGATCAGAAACTTCAAGATGGACATCGACATCCTCATCATCTGATGAATCATACAAAGGGGTTGATGAGAAAGAAAAAAAATCACCCTCATAATTTCTGGAAATGAAAGATAAGAGATTGGGTAGATTCCAGAAGAAAGATTTGTCCTCTCCACATTCAAATTAAAAACTGAAATACTGCGTGTTTTGTGAATGATCAGGAGTAGAATCATCTGAGGATAAATTTTCACAAGAAAAAATAGAAATGGGAGAATCGTGGAAGATGTCAGGATAAAGCAGACGAGGTGTGGAAAAAAGGAGGTCATCCTTCACTACAACTTCTTGTTCAGATTCCCACACATACTCATAAAAAATGATAGTGTAGGTTGGCTGCCCAACATCAACTCCTTTCATAACTTGATCCTCATGAACATCACATATGGAATCTAAAACGGGCAAATCCAAGCCATAAAAATCCGTAGGACCAAAGGAACCAGTGGACAAAGGTCGAGGGGATGAGACCACATCACAACCATCAGGCTTTCAGTCCAATTGTGCATAGAAATCCAAAGGAGGGTTGGGAGGAGGTGACAGTTCAACAGGTGTGTTCACAACTTCTCCCACCTCGCCCTGTGGAGCTAGAGTTTTTTTATGAGAAGGGGACAGAGGGTCACTTGGGACAACAACCAAGTCCATCATAGATTTAGAATATATAACACTAAGGTATGATGGGAGGGGTTTGAAAGATTCTAACTCATCTGGATTTTTCGATTTGTGAACAAGATACTGAAATTTTTTAGTAAGAAATTTCCAATCAACTTCAGCTTCCAGAAATTCAAAACATTAATGACAAAAATGATCATAAAAGTGTGCAATCAATTCGTTAGGTTCTTTTCGTAATTTTAAAATTTTTCTATTAAGTTCTTTACGATCATAAAAGAAAAAAGCATGGACTAACTTTCTGAACATGTGGTTGAAAGAGTGTATAGAGGTTGCGGGTAATGTGAGACACCATTGCTTAACATGCCATTCGAATGTGTAAGCGAACAACCCACATTCAATGTCATCTGAGGGGGCTTCATTTGTGTCACAAAAAACCAAAAAGGAAATTATGTGAGTTAACAGGGATGTTTCATTTTCACCATCATATTTAAATCATAACAAGTCATCTATAACATCCATCAACAAAGCAAAATCATGAGTGTGAGAAAAACATGCAGGGGTTGATATTGTGATGTAAGTCATGAATAATGTGCATAGATTCAAAACATACTTTGGGGGCTCAACTCGCCCTCCTTCTAGCGCCAGAAATGTTGATGGTGTTGGACCCTCTAACATTCAACAGGATTTCCCCAGTAAGGAGTCCCAACTAGACCTCAAACCGTATGGAGTAGGAATCCCAACAGTGGGGGGTAATGGAGTTTCTTGATCGCTATAACATGTAGAGATATGTGTGATGACTTTTTTCGAAGGCAAGTGTGTGACCTTGCAGCGAGTCAAGTGATATACATGGGGGGTTATAACACAGGAGGGGAAAAGAATGTGTGTCCCTTAGAATCATATAACAATACGTAGCTTGAAAGGAACACACGAGTGGAACGACATCACAAGATGAAATGTCGAATAGTCCACAAAACAAAGTGACAGGTTAATCCAACAACACGCCTTCAACCAGATTCAAGAAATTGCATATAAAATAGTTCATAATAAAATGCATAAGTTAAGAAACATCCACTGCTAAAGAAACCAGAATAGTCCAACTACAATAACAACATATGAATGAAAATATATTGGCTCAGTTATTATTATTATAAGTGAAAATTCTAGCCATACATATACCATTGACATCCACTAGCCCCAATAGTGGAACATTACAGTCAAGAATACCTGATCCTCCAAGGAAGTATACTCACTCTATGTTGTGGAGAAGCCAAGGCTCGTCACAATACTCCCAAGCCCTCTCTAAGCCTAAGCCTAGCCAAAAGATTGGCTCCCAAAATCCCTATTCTATGAGATATGATGTTCTTTTTATAAAAAAGGGTTGGGTAACCCTTTACATTCCCCTTTGTGACTCTTTGAATACCCTTATGACTCTTCAAGTTCGTTTACAAATAACTCATTACATTACATAGAGACTGTTCACATTCCACTATTGACATTTAGAATTTCACATACAACATATTTACAAATAATATACATTTCCCACATGTACCCATGTGAGACAAACTAGGCTAGAGACAACCTAACAAGAAAAAACATTATGACTTAGAAGTTTGGGGAAAGACCAACTCGACAACCTCCACTTGATGACTCTCAGTGACATACTGATACCAAGATTGGTACTGTGCTATGGTGTCCCCATACTACTTGATAATTTCTTTCTGATACAAGACTCTTACCTCCATATCTTCTGGGTATATGGTCTTGGAACCCTTGTCCAACTCATCCTAAAGCATGTGCACCATGGTCTTGACTATGGCAGGACCATCATTATACTTCTGCATGTTTTTTGTGCTCATCTCCAAGTCATCGTTAGTGGTCTCTTGCCTTAGCTTCTCCATGTACCTATCAATATCTAGCCAGACTTGATTCTTCTCCTTTGCTTCAGTGAGGGAACTGATTGATGGAATCATGTGCATTCTCACCATGACATCCAAACTCTTATACATTTGTGCATATGAATCTTGTATGCTACTGACCAACGGGGTGAGTTGCTCATAGTTTTGGATCAACATCTGATTCTTTTCTTTTTCTAGCTCTTCCTACAGCTTCATCATCTAGGGCAAGTGAAGTGGGGCTCCCTTGTACCTCATTGTTTAATCTTGCACATGGGTGATATCAACATGTATGTCCCCAAGAGTTTGGACAATCTTTCAGATCCACCACTGGAAACCATATAGATGGGAAACTGCCTTATGCACGGTGAAAAATTCGTCATAGAGTTTTCACATGGTGGCCTCAAGAGTTGATACTTCAGCAAGTATCAATTTCCTCATCTATGTCATTGAAGATCGTGTGGATTATTTTTCCTTTTGCATGGTTGCTTGTAAGTTCTTTTCTATCTGTTCATTCTCTTGCTAAAAAGAACTTGACATTTGAGCTCATGACTCTTGCATAATCCATAGTGGCATCGGCCATGGTGACTGGATGATTTCTAACATCTGACACTATCACCCTTTCCTTCATAAATGCAGGTGACGCATGATCATCTGGGAAATTATTTATCCATTCCTATACAATCTTCTGCTGGAAATTGTCAAATGATAGATTTTACACATCCATCACTGGATCATCATCAAGAAGAACAACCTCTCCTTTCTTTCTTGGGATTGGTTCTAATACTAGAGGTGGTGGAGGTTAAGGGGCAACCTCAGATACTCTCGGCATGAGGTTGGTATCTTAGTCCTATGGATCTTGTCCCAATTCCATGTTTGTTTCTTTAACCCTTTTCTCAATCTACTGAGCAAGCTCCCGATCCTGCATCTTCTCACCATCTTCTTCATTTGCTGGATGTTCTGACTCCTCAACCTGTATGGGCACAATTTTCTCTATAATCGCACCTTTCCATTCTTCTTCTTCCTATTTTTTATTCGCTTCCCTCTCTCTCCTTCTAAGCTCTTATTATTCCATCAACTTCTTCTTTGTTTCCTACAACTTCCTTTCTTCTTCCTCCAACCTTTTCTTTTCCCTCTTCCTTCGTTCTGCTCTCTTTATATTATGTTGCATCTTTGCCTTTGCTTTCAAAGCTTCTTTCTTAAAAGAGGATCTTCTTTGAACTTGTAGCTTTTCTTAACCTATGGGTTCTTAGAAATCTTCCTCTTATTGTTGTCCTACCCAAGTTTGCTGCTCATTACTGATGTTTTTGTTGCTTCCTTTGGTGGTGTTTCTTGCAAAGAAAATTTCCGTGTTGTGGCTATACTTACCGGTTCATTGAGCTTGGAGTAAGTGTAACAATACCTCCAAGGGTCCTCCTCTGCCGAATGACATGTCCTGTGGATCCATGGATGGTACACCTTCATAGATTTGTTCTTACAGATACCATGGGGTCATGCAAATTGAAGTCTTTGGTGCTGAACTCAAAATTTGCTATCTCCTTAGCTGTGGCATCTACATCTTTCAAGCTCTTAATCTCATACAATCTAATTCGCAAAGGAAGAGTAGGCCATGGTGCCTTCTTCCTCCTATGCATCTCTGCTGATAACCCTGTGGAGATGTGATATGAGACCTCTTGCATGACTAGCTTGTCTGTGGCATACCTTGGTAGAACATGCAAAGGCTTCTCTTCGCCAAATATCATGATGAAGGTGCCACCGTGTGAGGCGTACCAATCTTCAATGTTAAGTATTGCCTCCATCGCTTCTTGGGACATGCAAGGCGGATCCTGCTCAAAGATCAACTTGTACATCGAGATGATGAAATGGTCAGCTAGCCTCGCAATAAGTCCTTTGTAGCTGCACTTGAAAAGAATTTTGTAAAAAATTTTGATGACATTCTCTTGGGGTGTCCATGTCCATCCCATGCCAGGAATCTGATGTTGGGTGTAGATTGCATTAAGTAAATATGTGGACATGTATAATCTCACTTTCTCATCCTTTAGTGTATTTTGGGCATTAGTCACATGGAATTTCAACTGAAGAGCCAACAGATCTGACCAGTTGACTGACCTTCCGTCATTCACCAAATAGTCCAACGCAACCACCCAATTATCCAGAAGGGTATACGTGTTCTCTTGACCATACAATCAACATACAAAGATGATCAAGAGCTGGTAGGCATTTCTGAGTGAATTTTCCTTGTAAACATGATTAGGTGTTGATTTGAACTTCAATGATTCTTTCACCCAATGCTTTATAATATCTCTAGTTTTTACAAAGTTGTCGGTGGCATAGAAAATTGTATCCATGCAGTTCATCGGCTGAGGTAAGTGGTACATCTGATGATAGTTCTTCATCCTAAAGGTGGCAAGATGTGTCTCATTGGAACTGCTCAATGTCATAGTCTCTGGATTTATGTGAGAGACAATATCGTAGATAATGTACGCACAAGAGAAGGCGGGGTACCTGCATGCAACCTTATGTAAGCCTGACCGGTGGATATTGACATACACATGTCGATCCTTTAGATCTTCCTTGAAGTCCCCTGCAAAGATATCCTTGATTTCCTACCATGTTATCTTCATGCCCTTCTCAATGAACAACAAAGTTTCTGCATAAAATCAAAAATTCATTGACACTTGCTCAATTGCTTCCCCAGTGCTACTTTTAACATTATCCATTGATGCATCTCTCTTGGAAGCCATGTTACCTATAACTATTGGAGATTTTCTCAAAAACTGTTGTACTTGGGGATATGGAGGACACTCATGTCATGCAAAATTTAGTTTGAAACCAAAATTACTTCAAGAACAGACCAAACAAAAAACTGAGCAATTGCTAGGAAGAATTGTGCAATCCTGACTCACAAAGGTGACTGACTGCTAGATGGTTCTGCGCATTTCATAGTCCCAGCTACCAGTGGGGAGGGGTCGCTGACTGGAACTACGCAATGCATAGCTCAGTCAGGTTTAGGCCAGGTGAGACTATGTATTGCGTAATCCCAGTGGCCAAGGCTTACGAGTGGCTCCTGGAACTAGGTAGTGCGCAATTGGAGCCAGGCCTTTGTAGCCTCTACGGAATTCCTGGAGCCAAGGTAGAGCCTTGAGATCTAGAAATGTGCAGTGCATACTAGGGGGGAGAAAGATTTGGGCCAAGAAAACCCATATTTGCCCAATGGGGCTATGAAAATGAGCATATCTGAAGGTGGAAGTGATGATGGGTGAAGATATGAGTGAATAATGGTGCATGAAAATAAAATGAGTGCAAGAATCAATCAAACTAAAGAACAATGAAGCATGTGGGGATAGTTGCCACAATGATATGTTAGTGCAAAAAATGGGCAATGCATGCAACATTTGGGAAAGAAAATGAAAAACTTAAAATAACACTTCCACGAGCTAAAACAAATCAAAATGCTAGTGGTCGTTCAATAAAATGGGTAAAACAACACTCTCACAAACCAAACAAACAAAAGCGATAGAAGACGTAGAAAAAGACTAAAAAAGAAAGACTTGTGACGACTGTGCCGAAGGTTCCTAGATCTTCTCAAGAATGCTAGAACCCCAAGATCGAAATATGAAAATGAGCTCTGATGGCACCCATTAAATAGGTTTTGTTGATATAGGGTTTATGACATGAAAGCCAAAAATATAGGAAAAAGCGACACTTGGCGGTAGTTTGTAAAAATAACTCATGTGCCACTCCGGTCTACTAAAAATAGATCCTTATTTTTTAGGGATGCCTTTTTGATTTTTTATTTTTTTGGAAAAGATGCATTGTATCTCCTGAACAAATTGCAGAGTTCAAGGGAGAACTAGGTAACTCATTAGCTCATGCATCGAGCAACTGCAAAGGGAAAGCGTCTGTGTAATTTCTGGGTTGGGTGACCCTGGTTGCTTCTCATGCTCTATGTAGTTTCCTAGTTGAAGATAGGCTATTAGCTAGCTTTGCGCAGTTTTGGAACTAAAGGCTCACCATTGGATTGGACTCTATAATTCTCAAGAGTAAGATTGGTTGCCCTCAAGGATTGCACAGTTCACTAAGGTAAGCTTGGAACCGGGTTGAAACCAAGTAAAGAGATTGACTTGTGGGTTAGAAAGTAAACCAATGAAGAAAACAAAATGAAAAATGCAAGATATAAAACTCAATCAAAGTACATGTACTTGGGTTAGTGTGAAATAAGCTATTGTGATTTAGGAGGGGGGCTCCAAAACGAAGCATAGGAAAATTTTTGGAGGGTTTTTGTAGCCGCTACAATAGGTGCCTACATTTGGTATCTTGGCTTTGCAATGCCATGATTCCATGGAAGAATATTTTTGGGGTGAGAATAAACACTTCTTTCCTGGTCCTTATCCTCCAATTTTCAATCATGCCTTGATTTTCAGCTGTAAACTTCGTCAATAAACATGTTATACTTTTTCTATTGATTGCAGGTAAACCAATAGTGTTCTCCCAAGAATGAAAAGGCTTGAAATTATCAGGAAGCTTCTTCAGTTTTATCTTTGTATTTCCAATCTTTATTGAAAATTTTGTTCATTTAACAATGCATTGTGATTGGTCTATTAGGATTAATATAGCTTTCAACATTGGTACTAGAACTTATTCTATATTAGGGCTATTCGATTTTGTTTATATGCTCTGCATTTCATAGTTATATTTGTAATATGCATAATTTTTGGCATTTTTTTATTTGCTCTATATTTCTTAACCTTTCAAAATTTTTTGAAAATCCTAAACCTTTCCAAATCTCTCCCGTCCATAATGTTTTTGAGCCTGGAAACCATGGCTGAAAATTCTGGAAGAGAGACATTGGCCAAATTTGGGAGGATGAACATTCTATTGTACGACAATTTGAAGCCCCTTTACATGAATATTTTTATGGCCTGTTCCATCCGGTTTATATCTAAGATATGAATAATAGGGGTTAAAGAGAAACAATCAAAGTAGAACACGTCATAAAAATCAGAGGAGAAATAAATCAAAGTAGAAAAAATTGTTTCTTATTCTCTAACATCTTCTAGAAAGCCATTCGAAAATCAAGAATTTAAATGCTTCCAAACATTGTCAATTGACCCATATAAGTCCTTCTTAGCTCTTAGATCGACAAAGAATACTTGGGAGCTCAATCATTTTTGGCACATCTTATTTTGAGAGGCTAACAGGTAGTAGACTTCTAAATGGCTTCCATTTGATCCATTCATTTAGTAGATAGAATTAAGAGTTATCATTGTTTGGTTCTCCTCCGAAAAGAAAATTGTCGTGAATCTTCTTCGCAATGCTAGTTTCAAGGAGATAATCCACTCATAGGAGGACAATATCCTCTACATACATAGATTAAACACCATTATTGACATTAAAAGTGATATTAAGGATCAAAATTATTCTTCTAGTTTTTTCTAAATATCTTCCCAAAGCTTGTGCCATAGTTTAGGATATTATGTAGACTTGGGATAAAGGAAAAAATTCATTCAAGACTACTTAGGCTTCAAAGGATGAAGGATTCCATTTACTAAATTTCAATCTAGAAGAAGGAAATAGATTCTCAAGCCTAACCAATCTATACCTAATTGATGGTGAAATTTGTTGGAGTAATAAACTTGAATAAATAATTGTTAGTAACAAACTCTAGTTTAAATGTTGTTTAGGATAGTCTTTTGCATTCATAAAGAAGTCTGTATATTTGTATAGAAAATAACATATGGATCCACACAACAATGTTTTTCATTCGTTGTATAGTTTGTACAGTAGTTTGGTATAACAAGAACTCTTGTTGTTGTCTTTCCACAATTGTACCTCTCAAGTAGCCTATAAAAGATCAAGTTTGGGGTGATTTTGGTAACTATGTAGTGTTGTTTTTTGGGTATCATGTGGAGGTTTCCTTGTAATTTTTTTGAAGTAAGCATAAATTTTCTTTGAAGGAGTAATTACTGCATGTGTGAGAAGAAGCTTGGGTAGTTGTAAGGGATGCCAATTTTTGTGTTTATTATCGCCTTCTTGCTTTTAACCTCATTGAGAGATTTAATAGCCAAGTTCGCTTGGTGTTTAATATCCTTGTCAACAACCTTGAAAATCCAAATTTTATGGCTTGGAATTTGGGAAAACATGGTATTTAAATATATGTGTGCTTCCACTACAAGAAATATGGTAAAATTTATGTTTAAGCTTATTTGTTCCTAGAAATGTTTCACAGTAAATCCAAGAAAAGTGCTTCTCTCTTGGCATTTTCACTGTTCAAGAAGGTTGTGGGAAGAAGTTAATGTTTGGGAGGAACAACAGACAAAACAAAATCTATGTCGTTAACATCCTTGAAATATGAACTTGAAAAATAAAAATCATGGAAAAAATCCTAAACAATAGTCAAACCCCCCCGCATTAAAAAAGAAAATGAAAAAGAATAGAAAAACCCTAAAGACAATGGATATTTATTATTCAACTATAAATACTTAATGATAGAAAAGAAATATGGAAAAAGAGTGTAGAAGTACCTTTGATGGTCAAAAAATTTTGTAACAGTCCTCTATAACTGGTATGAAGTCTGCTGAGTTAAAAACCATACTCTTTTGATGCCGAAGTTTACCTAGATGTATTGGTGGATGCCTAAATAGTGTTTTTGGGGGGCCTAGACGTAATAATGTGAGCTCCTTTCATCTATTTCACACAAGAAAGTTGGCCAACAGAGGAGAAATCATAAAGGTGCCTAATAGAGGTACAAATAAGCAAAACTATGTTGGATGAGGGTTTTTATAGGTTTGTCAGATGAGGGTTAACAAAATCAAGATGAGTTGGACTTTGTCAAGAAAGTCATACATGTAATTTTGGGTCAAACTTATGTTGATCAAGTTAAACATAGTCAAACTAGTTAGTTTGATTTGTATGACCTAGAGAAAACCATTTCACTGAGCACTCATTTCAAACTCAAAAACATTTTTGTTTTAAGTAACGATCCTAGTAAACTTGGCATCTACTAATAACAATATTAAGTAAATCTGGAAGTAAAAACATTGCATTCAATTAGCTAATTCAAAACAATAGATAACTATAAAGTATTCTACATAAATATGGAGTTTGTAAATTCAGGATGACAAGCACAATATCCAACAAAATGTCACATCACTCTATTATTAAACAAAATACAACAACAACTAATTAGTGTTAGTGTAACTAGACTGGAATTGGCGGAGCATGCTGGTTTGACTACTTTGATGCGTAAAACTGTTCAGTTTGTGGAACAAAATTGGAAAAGGTTGGTTTGGTACCAAACTAGGTTTTTGTCACTGAAGTTGAATGCAACCAAGAACCCTACAAATGCAAATAAAAAATAAAATTATGAGTGGGGCAACCTGCTACTTTTTTTACTTAAATTTCTAATTGTTTTAGGATGTTTGAAGGTGGTTCATATCTCATTGGATGTAATTTATTAAAACTTTCAGTGACTTGCCCAATGTCCACATACCTTACATTGTCCACAAACTTATTGATTGCTTCACATCTCTCTTCTACAAACTCATACATAGGAGTCCATCGATCATTTCTATTAGCAATGTTGAGGTCCCCACATTTAATGAGCTCACTCATTCATTGAGCTCCCTAATTGATGTAAAGCTGGTGAGTTTCATCAATAGATAAGGAATTTCCAACATGACTTGAGAAAGAGACAACAAAAACATAATCAGGTTCTTGAGTACACATTGTAAAGGAAATGGAGGAGGGACGCATTGGGCTAGAGGTAGTGGATGCAACACTGGAAGCTACAATAGTTCCTATTAAAGTTTGAGATAAAAAATATTATTGTGAGGAAGTTTTTTCATCAAATGTACACCCATTGTTTCTAGAGATGTCAGGAGTTTTTCAAAGGATTGTCCCAACAATGAAAACAAAAGAGGATTTACTCTTTGCGGGCTAGTTTAGATTTTAAGCATATAATCTTTTTGAAGAATATTTTTTAAGCATATAATAATATAAGATTTCATATTAATGAAGCATACCTGAAATTTAGCTTTTCATTTTTCTTTTTTAGTTTGAATTTCCCATGTAACTTTGGATTCAATATTGAAAATTTCACCAACTCCTTAAGACAGTTGGGATGAGATGGTTATAAATGGATATTAACTCCAAAATTTAGAAATGATACTTACTAGATTTGGTTGGACTAGGTATAGGTTCAAGTTCAGACTTGGTTCAGGTCTGGATGCCAAACCCTTATAGCTAGGTGAATATCTAAAACTTTCTTAAAAAAAGCTAAGGGAAAAAACCTAAATAACTTGATTTAAAGGCGAAGCAAGACTACTTGAGATGTCCTAGATGTTCTATCCTACTTTAACCCCACTTTATGCACTATCCTATAAACTTGAAAAATGTCAATGTTAATGTTATTGGGATTTATGTATATATCCTCTTTGAATTGGCAATTTTTGTGTATGTTTTTGTGATTACTTGAGTTTCTGAGATGTTTATAATGTTAAGCATAATTTTATAACTTTCATATTTCCAAACCCTACACTTGATCTTCAGATATTTATTTCAAATATTGATATATTTGGAGTCAATTTAAAGTTCTAGTACTGCCCATTGGATGCCTATGGGGTAAACCATCAGTACCTAAGTTCCAAACCACCTAAATTCTAAGGGGATCAATAGAGTTGAACCTGTGATATCCCCAACTTGGGGAAAGATCTTGTGTCTGGCTTGTGACCACTTGAGCTAACCTTTGAGGCTCAACAAATCCTTATTTACTTACATCCCCTTTTAATTTGCCATTTCTTGATGCCTATTTGTCATTTTATAGTTCTATTACTGCCTGATGGATGCCTATTAGTCTATAGTATATCTGCACTAGCTATAAGACCCATGACATTGGAATGCTCTTCTACTTTTTGAATATAGAGAACATGTTGATCAACTTATATACTTTGGTGAACAAGAACTTGAATAACTTGAGGCCATTACATTTCATTTTTTATGCTTGTTCAACCTTAGAAAGCCCAAGAGACCTCTCTAGAATGCTGACATTAATATTATCTTTTCTGAACCTAGTCGATTTATATGGTGCTCACATTTTTACCTTGGAAATTTAGAGACTATGTTTTGATATATGTTTATTCTTTATAGAAAAACTTATATAAGCTTTGTATTAGAAAATTAAAAGCAATGAGATAGTGATTGGGGGAGTGGAGATTAACATTTCAATTAATTTTAATGGAGATTACATTTGAATCAATGTTTTAAGCAAATCCATATGTACTTACAAGGATTTTGTTTTGCAGATTCTTGATGAATTACAGAGGTATCAATGGCCAATAGGAGCTAATAGTAGAGCTATGCGTTGTAATTTCATGGCTTTGAGTGTTGTAGTAGGTTTACTGGTGCTTGTGTGTCAGGAACTGGAGCTCAAATTCTAACTCTTGTTGGTGGTCCATGTATGGAGGGCCCAGTGTTATTGACATATTTGGGCACATCAACTACAAACTTATATGTTGATGTATTAGGGCTCATCAACCCCTAAAATAGTTGTTTCATACCCTAAAGGAACATAGTCATCTAAATACATCATTCCCCAAAAGTTCCATCTGAGAAACCATCCTGAAATTGCCTAAATTGAACCAAACTGACTACTCCACTAGAAAAGTGTGATGCATACTGAGTGGTACACTGCCAAGGTACGATGCATATTGTTTATGCCTTCTATATGGTGTGATGTGCAAGGATGGACATATGTCCGGGACATTTGTCAGTTGATTGTTCATGAAATCTTCCAAAACTTTCTCCTATGTCACTTGCTTCTCTGAATTCACCCAAGGATGAATAAGGGATCTAAGAAATCTCCAATCCCTTCTCTTGTGGAACCCATTGTAACAAGTGGAATGACACTAATCAAACCCCATGGATGACTCACACCCTTGCACACATCTATAAATGGATCCCACATCTAAGAGATCTAGAGGCTGAAATAATATGAATTGCAAGGAAGTGCTGATAGTTTGTAATTGAGGAAAGAGCATTGAATTGTTGGAGTGATCTTGCTATTTCATGAGATGAAGATGGATTGAAGCTGGGAGGATGATGCTAGATTAGACAATTGGGTTGTAATTCTTCCTTCTATTAATAAATTTCTTCAAGTTTTCTTCCATATGATTGTGCAATTGTGAATGTTATCATTTGTTCATTATATATTTGATTCTGTAATGTTTATGTTGTAATAAATCGCAATGATTTGACGGTTCTTTGTTGCTTTACTTGTGCAGGTACTCTCCAAGCGTGTTAAGTATGGGGAGGAGTTGCAGGCTCTGTCAAAGGGGAGAGAGATCAAACAAGGGATTAAGCGGAAGTTCCGGGTTGGTTCCATTATCTTTCTCTTATCTGTTACACATAGAAGAAATCATTGAATTTCTTTAAACTGTCATTTCTAAGGTAGCTACCAAACCTAGAGGGCTAGCATTCTTTAGGAATACTAGTTGTCCCAGAAACATCCAGGGATGCTAAGATAATTGCACATAATATTTTATCCAACATGTCGTGCAACTTATATGTGGCACCATGCCTTATGTTCTCTTTATTTAATGTAAACAAGGGTTTTAATCTTTTATTAAGCATGTATACTTTGGTACTTTAGTAATGTATTATTTTTGGTCTCTTGTGAACAAGATAAGTGATTTCAAGGGATTCTTATATTGATTGAATTTTTGTCAGGATATATAATGTTTTTAAATTGACAAAACATCTAAGAACATTATCTTTATTGAATCTAGCCATTGAAGTCCCCCCTAAGGAAATTCTAGTAGGGAAACCTAATGAATGCTTTCCCACATCTATAGATTATATCCCTAGTAAATCTTACCATGTAGATTGGTGTGCCTAACCCAACGGATTTGAACTAGGTATCTGTTGGCATGCAACTAGTAAAATTACCAACAATATTGGTGACAATCAGTTGAGATAACCCCATAGGCTAGCCAATGAAATTATTTATCAAAGAACTAGCAAATATTAAAGTGTACAAGGGAGTTGAATTTTTGTCGGGAACATCTAAGATGTTGCAAGGCATGGAGAAGTCTATAAGAAAAAATCTCAAATATATTAACATGAATCCTGAATCTGTGTTATAGTGGATTGATGTGGATATTTCATTCTTAGAATTGATTATGAGAAGGACTAAGGGGATAGAGAAAATGGTCATCATAAAGGAGTTACCATAAACAACATATGTAATAATTTTGTCTTCATTTAACATTGTGTGTGTGTGTGTGTATCACTGTGATCATGTAGTGTGTGCATGTTCCTTTTCACTATTTCTAGAAACTTGAAAGTGCCATTTTCAAAATCTGTATTTTTGTCAATTTTGTTGTACATAGACAAGTAGAATCTATATATGTCGAATGCCAAAGAATGCAATAAAGTTTCTCCATATCAGTTTGATTATGTTTTTGACTTTTTGTGGCCTATTATTTTCTCTATTATTGAAAGATATTTCTAAGACATGCAATTGGTTGCAGATTGTGTCCAAAGATCTATCTAAGCCTATATGTTCCCACAAAGACCTAGACAAGGATGCAACTCCACATTATCAAGAAGCTTTCAAATTTTATGACAACCTTGCAAAACAACTTGTCATACAGGGTCATCACCTGGATCATTTTGCTTGTGCATTGACCAGGTTCGTAGTGTCACATTTTGTAAGTTCCTTTACACTTCATTTCAATTCAAGATGAAGCTTGTTCATGATTATGATCTAGTTTTATGTATGTGTTTTTTCCTCTATTTGATTGTAATTTTGAACATGATTTTAAACATTGAAACATTTTATGTTTTTACAGCATTGAAATATACCATGGTTCATGAATTGAAGTTTCATGTGAATAAACAACATATTGTTACAATCATAGTTTAATTTTTTTAGAACCTTCCAGTGAGGAGAATAAATCTATATGGGCTTTGAAGGTCGAAGGTTTTGGCTCAAAGTTAAATGCCCATAAACCCTGATAAGCATGGGACTTTAGTAGGGTTTTATGCAATTTAATGAAGGCAAAGGAACCTCAATAATAGGCTCTGGAGGGTTCAAGAAATCGATTCATGAAAGTTTGAGCTTTTGGCCCTATACGTTGAGGATTGTTTGGTAAAAACCCCCTCAAAGTTGGTGAGAAAGAAAAAGGATCTATAGTGAATTCACATAATGCGGCTAATTATGACCATTTATTTTTCATCTCAAAAAATCTTATAAGGCCTGCATAACTACTTTTATATGATAGGATTTTTTTTTCATTACTTGCGCTTAAACCTTAAAAAACCTAAAATACCTACAAAGCTACTTTCCTCAAAAAACTTACAAGGTTTGCACACCTATTTTGGTATGATAACATTTTATTATTTTATATTTTGGAAACAATTTGTAATATTTCGTCACTGTTCAGTGGATTCAGATGGAATATGATTCAATCATCTCCAAGAGCTAGATTCCAACTTTGCAACAACTTTAAGACATTCCATTCTAAAAAATTGAACTAACCCCCCAAAGAAAACTAATCCTAACTTTGTTTCTAACTGAGTGAACTAAATCCAAAATTTGCTGCTTTCTGTGTATAAAAGAATGATACTATGAGTGAAGATCAGAAAACAAGTCCAAGGAAATAAGCACATTCTTCAGTAATAAATTTGAAGTAGATGCCAAGGATTTTATAAAAGAAGTAATCTTCATGTAATGGAAACTCATAAAATAAAGCAGCACATCATATTTCATAGTGAATAATAGAGAACTGGTAAATAATAATTTTATGAGTATGCAGACATATCTTACGAGGAGAAATATAACCATATGAACCAACAACAATAATCATTGACTTGGGATATGGAAGGTTGATCAACTTGGCTAGTCCAAAATATCCAACATGAGCTTCCAAATTTTCATCAAGTAGAATATTATTGGACGTTATATCTTGGTGAATAATTCATTATATGTGATCATGCTGTAAGTACGATAGCCCCTCTGGTGATCCTAGGGAAATTTTGTAATGAGAAATCCCAATCTAAAATAAATGAACTTTTATGAAGCAACTCACTTAATCTTCTATTTGGTATACACTCATAGAAAAAAATCTTTTATCCATTGTCATAGCAGAAACCATAAAGCTTCATGAAATTACAACGCCTGATTTCACCAAGAGAGGATATCTCAGAATTGAAGCTCTTTCATTTTCTTCTAGTTGAGAAACAATATTTTTGACAACAATAAGTTCTTCTGGATGTAGGGTGGCCTTATAAATTGTTTCATATGCTCCTCTTCCAATGATAGTTGTCTCAGAGAAATTATTTGTGGATTCTACTATGTCTTGGAAAGTGAATCTTTGTATTAGGAAAAAATAAACCATTGACTTTAAATATTGTTGGTCTTAAGGAGGAATGAGCATACATCCTGGCTACCTCAAAAAATAGGTAATGACCACCATTATTATCAATGAATGCCCCTCAAACACTCCAGCAATTATGGCCACAATCTTCGATGCTTTGGGTCTCTGCCTCATGCCAAAATTGGGAAAGGTGAATTTGCCTGCACTTAAGGGTTGACATGCATCTAACATTGGTCGTCCATAGAGTCCCTGATTTTTAATGAAACAACCAACATGCATGTTGCAAATATTCTTTATGTTAGGAAGATTCCCAGTACAGTTATTATATGAAACATTACACGCCATCAAACTCTGAAGATTTACAAATGAAGGAGGAAGTTTTCCAATAAATTGATGATTTGAGATAGATGGATTCTAACAAACTCAAGTTGCCTGGTTAAGATAATAATAACCCTGAGAGCCTATTCCATCTTAGATTTAGAGTAATATGAAAGCCTTTAAGTTGACCAAGTTTTGATGGGATAGGTCCTGAAAAGTTATTCCCACCTAGTTGAAGTTTTATCAAATGGGAAAGCCTTCCAAGAATACTAGGTATTTGTCCTAACAGTTTGTTACCCGAATGCTTCATTGATTCTAAAAAGAAATATTTCCCAGCTCATTTGGGACATTGCCAATAAAATCATTCATGCTCAAATCATGTAAGGTTTAACAAATTGGAAAGCTGCAGAGGAATGTTTCCTATAAGATTATTTGATGAGATATTTAAACATATCATTTCCAAAAGATTTCCAAGTTTATCGCAGTGGTGACCCAACAAATAATTATCGAAAAAGGGATGCTTCTCCATACTTTCCAAGTTCCCTACTTCTGGTGGAATCAATCCACTAAAATTTTTCTGTTCTAATTCCAGAGTAGTCAAACTAACAAGTTATAGACAATGCACCGGTAAGATAATTGTTATACACAAAAATCTCCTCGAGAGATTAGAGATTACCAACAACTTGTGGCAGATTTCCAACAATGTGATTATTAGACAATTCAAGTTTTCTCAAGGATGAAAATTTGCATAACTATAGAGGGATTGACCTTGCAAACTATTGCTACTCACATTAAGATCTCTAGCTGCAATTAGTCCCCAAGCTCGGGCGATATTTTACCTGATAAGATGTTGCTTGAAACATTAAGAACTCTTAGAGAAGTCAAATTTGAAATTGTAGGAGACAAGCTTCCTATCAAATTCATGCCATTGAGATCAAGTGATCATGCTCTAGGATCACCAATAATGTTTATACACTTTACACCCTCCCAATTATAAGCATTCTCATCAGTGGACAACCAACTTTTCAATTTACCAAATCGATCATGAATATTTCTCTTGAACTCAAGAAGACATTGCCCTTCTTCATTAAGCGCATCAATTTGAACCACAAAAAGGGTAACCACAAGTACCCTCAATGAAAAACTCTATGATTTTTCAGGTACCCTCATGTTGTGTGACCAATGGTTGTATTGAAGGTAGTCGCTATGTCTGTTACACGGTTCAGGAAGAGTTATACATACTTTCAAAATGGCCATAATTTTATGGAGTGAAAAGCCATGTGTGTAAATCCCATGAAAACAGTAATACCACCCAAAAATATAAATAAATCATAAAGTGGGAATACACCCAAATTAGGCCATTTGGATTTGTTATGCAAACTTTGGCTAGGGTGGTTTTTACCATTACAGCTCTAGCTATCTATTCGATATTGTTGTGCTATTGGCTATGCTATGTATTTATGTATATCTATTTGAGGCATTAGTTTCTTATTGTTGAAGTTTCACATGAGATCAAAGCCAACATGAGCTTAATCTCTTTCTCAATAGACATTTGTGGATTGCATTTGCAGGTCATGCCTGTGCCCATGGAAATCACCATCAAGAAGGTCATAGTTCTAGCTTTGTGATAGCATGAGAGAGATAGTAGGTGAATGGAGAATACTTGTTCATCCCTTCAATTGTGTTCAAGCATAGACATGGTGAGCAGAGTGTGGCATAAAAATAAACAAATAATTTTGGGGCTTTGCTGGGTTGGTGTCTATGCTTTCTAATTTGTTAGTGGCAAGGAAAATGCTTGTATAGTGATTTTAAGGAAGCATATAATGCATGTAGACACTTGTTGATAGGGAAATTTTGACTCTTTTTGAGTTGTTGTAAGGTTACAACATGATACATAGTGCACGGTTTGTGTTTCTATTTGCAAGAACAACACAATGTGGAGATCATGGTTGTTGTTGGTTGTTGGTTGTAATTTACTCCTTTCTGACTCTTGAGTTTTTTTTCCCGTTATCATGTGTGTATAATCTATAATTTATTGGTATATCTAGATGTTCAAAATATTCACATCTTAATATTTTCTTTCTCTAATGTTAATGCACACACTTGCACACAATCTAAATGGGTTTAACGATTAAGAACATGTTCTCTTTGGAGGTCACGGGTTCGAATCTCGATGAGGGTAAGGTATGTAGTGTGTACACCTCCATAGAATAAACAATCAAATTACTTTAGAGGGGGTTCCTTGTCCCACAAACAAGGGGATCTTATATGTCAATTTGGTGTCAGGTTGTGGACTTAGATTATTATTATACAATATTATATTCTCATTGATTATTACTATACAATACTATTTTCTGTTTATCCTATTTTTGGGGGTCTACGTGTCAGTGGTGGAAACTCTAATCCTCATGTCCTAGTTTCAGGTGACTCCAAAATTACCTTCTTCACCATGAGGACCACTGTATCCAAATTCATGAGAGAAATTTCTTGCCCAACCATTAGTCCCTTCATATTTTGGATCAAAACCTCTCTCTTTACCTTATTTTGCATTGTTCTTTAGAAATTAAATCAAAATGTCACTAGATATGAAAACCAGGTTCATGCATAGAAGCATGCCAAACCATCCCACATGAAATTTAGTAGAATATATATAGTATCTAATTGTAATCAACAATGCTAAATGTTCATGATTCATAGAAAAAGTAATACATGTTGCTATAGTCTATAATCTAGTCATATGAAAACTACCATGTATACATATAACCACCATCCCAATAACATTTTTTGTCAAAATTGAATATATGTAGCCAAAAACAAGTTCCATTGTGAAAACTACACCCTGAATCAATAAATCTCAAGCTCAGAAAAACATTGAAAATGTCTGCCATTGCGGTGAAGCTAAGAAAGTTGCACCAAATAACCACAAAAGAGGATGATGTTCCCAAATGAAGAAATTAGTGCATGCCTATGAGACATCAGTCCAACCAGAATATGAAAAGTAGCAAGAATAACCTCCCCAAATGCAATATCCATGTGCAAAATATGGCCCATTTATGTCAAATCCTATGAACAATAGAGTCACTTTCTTGTAAAATAGTTGCAATGATTGTCGTTAATACATGATTATACTATTGGATCCACTCTTAAACTTATCTAAACATAGTATATGCATGTGAAAATTTACTCATTCTCATTCCCTTCTAGTCGTTGGAAAATGAAGTGCATCCCATTCTCCATGCTTTCTTTCATCTCAAAGTACTGAGTATTGGTGGCTCGAATAGGGAAATGTATGTCTCTGTTGTAGATTTCAGAATTCATCAAACTTCCCTCATACTCCTTTGCCTCACTGACATTATTTCCATCACCATCTCTAGCAGCTATTTTCCCTCCATTTTCTTTGGATGTACTCTTCTTTTTACTTAGAAGAATTTAGTTTTGTACTTAGTTGTTGTCCGGATAGGGAAGTCTTGCCCTTAGAAATGATGGGTTTTGTAGGTGCTACACCTTTTTTACCATCTCCTAAACCTCTAGAACTATGTGATTTGGTCCTATAAACATTTCTTTGATTGTCTAGGCAATCAATATTCTAAGCATTTTCATTGTTGTTTCGAGATCCCTTGTGTATGACTGAAGTTGCAAACCTTGAACCCATTTTTATTGAGGGCATACCAATTGACTTTGAAGAGGAAACATTGTTCACTAATCCATTCTTTTCAAACCCCTTACCACAAAATTTACCATTTCTATCCATGAAACCAAAATCTACAGGGCTTGTGATCAGTCTTGTGCTAACTCCAATATGAATGATTCACCACCATAGGTTTCCACAAAGGAAAGAACTACATATTTATGTTTAATATTTTCTTTGGTACAATGGAACTAGAGTATCAACATGGGGAGAGTTAAATGGATTTTAAACCTTGTTGGAAATTTTTTTTCCACTACCTTCTTCTGCCAAGGCCAGCTGGAGAAGAAAAACATAGTCAAATGTATTCAATAAGTCGTTTGATATCCAAAGGAACCACTTAAAAATGGCACCAACTAGGCATCAAATATGTCAATCGTCAATCAGTAAATGAACCTTAGTCTACATTGGAGATGTTGTAGTTTGCGAATTTTTGGTTCAGTTAATGCTCATCTACTACTTGAAAATAAGAACATTTTGGAAAAACATGAAACTTTTAGTGCTTGTGAGCTAAAGGGTTCGTCGTTGCGATTGATTACATGAATTTGGGTACCTGAAATCGAATAATATCATTAAAGACACACAAAATTAGACTTCAAATATTACATGCCAGTGCCATGGATTTCTAAAAAGGATGGTTGTAGACCTTGTTAGGCCAAAAGAAATATGCTATGCATGTCACTAACCATGGTAATTTCTTTTTGTTACTTGAAGATGTTAAATATTGTTTGAGTTTCTCCTATTGAATCTCTAGCTGAAACCTTATCACAGGGATAGTATAATATGATATATTCTCCACAAGGATGTAATTATCCTATAGCCTATCCTAATCATTACAAGGCCTCAACAAACACTAGTGGCTAAAACTTTCTAGTAGGTCTGCACATAAAACTCTAAGTGACAAGCTTGTAGATACTTAGGGGATCCAATCATTGTCCTAGATTCAAGGTTTCTTTGGATATACCTTATCCATATCACCAGATACTTTTCATCTTCAAATGAAAGTATAACATAAAGAATTCATCATTACCATGCTTAAGATTCATGGGCATTTATGATCTAAAACTATCAACCTACTTGGGATAAGAGAGCCCTTTTCCAGAAATAGTGTGCAACTTAACAATGTTGATCTCATGTTTCCTCTAGATTCTAGCAGCATTTAAGACACTAAACTAACCCCTACTCAATATATTTCTAAGTTAGGACTGCTTCGTCTGAAACACTTCTATACTACAAATGTTATTACCATGTTTCTTGTCAAAGTAGTAGTTATGGAGTACAAACATTTTGCATCTTCCTATCAAACTATCCTAAGGAAGTGGCTACATAATAAATGGTTGGTTATCCTTCCCTTTTGAAACAAGAGCATCAACATTGAATCTTCTAAGCTTAGACGTTCTTCACTCTTCGTATTCCAGGTCATCCAAGGGTTTTGTGTACTCTCCTTCCATTGCATATAGAACATCAAACAGGTCCAGTACTCTTCTTGTAGTGCAAGGAAGAAGCTTCAACAAAATTTACAACCATTGACATTGTTAATTCTTATTCTATCAAGATTGCTAAGTCCAAAAGAGAATTCAAAATGATTAATATGTTTGCATCCTAGAACCTCTGTATTGGGTAGTAAGGGGTCGACCTACCATGCATGTATAACTTTTGATAAGTATCATTCTTACAATCATCAAACTGAATCACATATTCAAAGTTACAATGAGTATGATTCTTATTGAAAATATCACAAGGGTTAATTTAGGATCGTTACTCTTGTTGACAAATTTTACTTCTATTTCTTGCAAGTCATGGCTCTAGTTATGTGAGCATATAGAAAATATCAATTGAATTCACAATTTAAAAGGTATCCCATGTTGTGAGTGGTTGGAAGATTAAACTGTCCAAAATACAAGAAACGATAGACCCTTCAGCTTATAAGCACTCAAAGTTTCATGTTTTCCAAAAAGTCACTAATGCTTGTCTACTACTCAGAAATAATAAATTTTGGCAATGGCAGGTTAGTTTAATCATTGTTCAGTTTGATTGGTGAGGAAAACCCTGGGTCAACCTTTATACCATTACACAAAAGACGTAAAGTCTCGGTTGTTGCAATAAATTATTAGGCAATTTCTCTAGGTTATTCGAGTTGACTGAGGGTGGAGATTCTCCATATTTGAAGTCACTCGTTGGATAAAAAGGTCATGCTTCCATAGATTATTTTCCTTTCCATTTCCTTATTAAGTGCTTATATTTGGAATACTCTATATTCCCATCATTGGGTGGAGTTGCTGAGAAACCTTAGCATGGAGGCAAATCTCTGGAACCCCTAAGATGAGGGTGGAGATTTTTATCTCTGGAATCCCATATTGGTTGATGGGTGGATATTTTTATCTTTAGAATCCCTTACTGATTGATGGGTGGAGTGTTTTTTGTTTGTTTTGTTTTGTTTTTTGGTTTTGTTTTGTTTTTTGTTTTGTTTTGTTTTGTTTTTGTTTTGTTTTGTTTTTGTTTTTTGTTTTTTTGTTTTTTGTTTTTTTGTATTTTGTTTTGTTTTGTT
>APFE031584921.1:134343-175866 GCA_000404065.3 Pinus taeda | reverse complement strand
ATGCAGGGTGGGTTGGGACAGACCTCTATAATCCCTAGTCTAATCATTGGGATAGGTTTTACAAGCTAGGGGGTGGTAGCTGCATGGTTGGAAGTTGTCAATGATTGGGAGGAAAATCATGAAGCCGATCCATATGTCCATTTGGAGGTATCCTACTAACTATGATGCTTAGAATTTGTCTAGATAGTTCATCAAATATCATGGTTACAAAATTACAAGTACTTCTTAAAATTCATGATATTTTGTAGTTACTTTGAAGCCATATATAGGCGAGGAAAATTTGTAGTCATGGAAAATGTTGTCCATTTAGGTACTATGGCTGATTTTTTAGTCATGGATATTGTTGTACAATTAGTCACTGTGGCTCCCCCATACCCCAAGAAATATATTTTACATGACCTCTGGGTCGATATTATTCTTAGGGAACATTAAACCTAAGGCAAGGTCTGGAAAGGTCTTAAGTCTCATTAAGATTGGGCACTTTAACAAACCTTATGATATTAGGGTAGAATATTCCTTATTGCCTCGATTGCAATTCATGAGGTTCATAGGAAAATAGGCCCAGTGTTCTAAGGACCACCTTGAGTGAAATTACTTATTTTATGTTAAAAGATTGGGCATATTAATGGTGCCTTTCTATAACTTCATTCCTGATGTAGCATTGGTTGAAGGTGAACTATGATAACCCTGTCCTTGTTAGATCCCTGTATAAGGTCATTTTTTATTACTATTTCTCCTTACATTCATTTTAGGTGACTCTCTAATAACTGCACAACTATTGGTCTTCTCATACATCTGTATAAAATTGAGAAGAGGAACTCGTACTGTATGAGTCGCTATAAATTTACTGAACTTCATACACAAAAATAAACTTGGCACTGTATGCAATTCTTGTAGCTTTCTAATTCTGTAGCCATCGAGTGAAATTGTTATGCATTACTCTATTACAAGCATTGCTACAGACATATCATAGATTAAATAGGCTCTCCTTGTGTAATCACAGTTGGACATGATGTCAAAGTGATGCCATGGTGTATTTATCATTGGCTATGATGTCATAAGTAATCAAAACATATTGTTTCTAGAGGTGGTGTCCTTTATGGTTAAGCATGATGTTATTATTTACATTATTATAGGGTATAAAGTGATGTTACCAAAACTATGTAGTCGTGTTTTGTTACTAGGAAAAATGTCTTGCTATAGCAGCAAGGAAACGGTCATTGTTGAACTGCGCATCTAGTAGATCAACACTATTATTGCCACCAACGTGTTTCCCATTGATAACCAAACTAGTGTACTATCCAAACTTTGGTATGTTCATGTTAATCCACTGAAATTAGATGTGCATTATGTTTACAAATTTTGAAAAATTCAGTTGAGTCATGGAATCTTTTAACTGTAATAGTATTTTAAGACTAATTTGAATGTTTTTTGTAATTTCATATGCATAGGTTGATATTTGTATGAGAGATATCCATCACTTCAGTGTGTAACCATGCTAAGCACCAGTACATAGACAATCAATTCTTGATATGGTATATGTAGCATTAGGAACTTAGAATGTTAACTGATGGTCCAATTTCAATAATGCATATGGATTGTAACATAGAACAATATAGGTATAGATTATGTCTTTCTTTTCACAGGCCAAGTGGTACAACCATAATTAATATGTATTCTTTATATATTGATTTGAACTAGGTGTATCACATCATATCCTTAATGATCATCTCAGGTTCCTTAGAGATTGATTTCTAAAGGTTACTATGATGGTTTTTTACCTTAAAGGCTTTGTTTATAACACCTGCATAGCATCTTGGTCTATCACTTCAAGTTTATATTCGGGTGAAAATTTCCCTAGTCGCTTTAAGTGCTAGCATGTGGAGCTCTGGAATATGGAAAGTACCTCTAACTATTTCTTAAATATGCAAACAAAAATCAGGTTTTCATCGCAAGCACCATTATTGATTTCCATGTATTCATATATGTGAAGAGAATTTATTCATCTTGATACCTTATTATTAATAGGCTCAATATCATGAATTGTGCATTTGGAAATCTGATGGATTAGACATAAATCTATATACATACAAATAGAATTGTTCCCTGATTAAAATTAATTATTCTAACTAGCACATGAGTCTACAAGTTAAAACCATTCTATAATTAGCACATGTACAACCAACATACAGGTTGAAATTGCAGGGTTTATTTGGGCTTGTAGTAGCCATTGCATCAATTGTATAGTTTCTCCTTATACCATATGAGTTGTAAAAATAGGAGGCCCACGACATGAATGCACAAAGGGGTTTCACCCTTAATAAAACTAGGTTACTAACATTTGTAATGGAAATAAAAGCACACTCAAAATATCCATATGGCTATATAAAATATGGTCACACAAAAAACAAATTAAAATTCATGTAGGTTATAGAGTACACTTCATGAAATCATATGGATTACATTGTAAGCTTTGAGAACCTCTCATTACAAACGCGTATGAGGGTTGTTAGTATGCAATACACCCTCTATGTATTTAACGTAGTCATCACCATATGACTTATAAAATTAGTAGTTATGGGGAAGGGAGTCATCTCCATAATTTACACATCTAGTCCTTCAAGGAATGATGTTACAAAATGAGTAACACAAGCCTAAAAGAAAACCTACTCGAATTAGAACTATGCCATGACCATGATATAGCCTCACCAACGTTGAACTTAGACCAATAATAATATTAATAATAATAATTTAGGAGGGGGTGTTACCGCTCACGGTACAAGATATTCAATAATTGTTTTTGTTGTTATCTTCTGATATCTCTGTGATGGAGCTGTGATAATATTCACAAACCATTTTTAAATAGCTTTGTACTCTACAATTATGATATACCCTTTCATATGTGCCATTGTCTAAGATTTAGCATGTTGACCTCTTTAATATAGGGTTTTCCTATTGTGTTGTTGGTGCCTTGCATTTACATGGAAATCTTTTCTTGAATATCCTACAACTTCTCTAGGTTGAGATTGTTGTATTGTGTAATCTAGCTTCTCTAGGCTGACATTGTTGTATCATGTAATCTATTTTATCGTGTAAGCTAGTTGAGACCGATGATAACTTGAATTAGTTACCAATTTATTGTAGAAGTTTATGCTGATTGTTTTTCTTTCAAATTATGAATGGAATGATTGTTTTCATCTTGATTCTTAACCTAGTAATGATAACCTGAAGCATAGTGGTCAATTATTGTTGTGAGTCCATTGTGTAGAATGTTCACAATTTGTGATTAAGAAGATTATGCACTTCCAAATTACAATTGTAATTTGAAATAAATCTTTTAGTAACTTTTAATTTACCAATGGTGCATGTACATCATAAGAAACATTCACAATAGAATATGAAGAACAATTGGGTACCTACTTCATATGCATTAAAAATTTCTTCTACTACTTAAAGTGAATTACAAGCATAATCTTAGCTCGATCTCCAATATATCTTAAACCAAATTTTCATTTTATTTTTTAGTACTATTATATGTTATTGTATCCTATCTCATTTTATGGTTTACATTGTAACCAAAATATGCATTTTTCTATGGAATTAATACTAACATGTAATATTGATTTTGTTTTTCAAGAATGCCATCCGGAGATGATGATCTAGACTATGCTAAACATACATTAAATATAGGAGACGATACTAATGAGGATGGTGATAGCATTGATGATGATAATGATGGTTATAGCATTGGTGATTATGATGTGGATGAAACTGATAATGATGGTCAGGATGATGATCACATTAATGATCATGAGGATGATCTTGGTGGTGCTAGCTAGTGATATCTTGACGATCTTGGAAATTCCAATTTTTTAGATGGATGCCATGAATTTACCTTAGAATAATGGTATCTATGAAACATTTTGATTTGGTTATCATACATTTAATTTTAGTTGACTTGATTAAAGATGATGATTATATTATCATTATTGTCTTGTTACTTTATGTGTATATTGAAAATTATCAACCTTATTTTGATGGGGAATTATTATGTATGATGATATTGCTATCTTTGGATGGAAGTTGTCAATTTACCTTATAATAATGATATTCATGAAATATTTTGATCTGGTAATCACACATTTGAATTTTAGCTGATTTGATTAAATATGATGATGATATTATTAGTATTATCTTGTTACTTTATATGTGTTGAAAATTGTCAACGTTTTTTGATGGAGAATCATTATGTATGATGATATTAATATTTTTAGATGAACGTTGTGAATTTACCTTGGAATAATTATATTTTTGATAGGTATTGATTTGGTAGTCATATATGTATATTTAAAATCATTAATGATTTTTTTATGTAGAATTATATATATCATGATTTGATATTTTTAGATGGTTGTCAGTTTCACTTAAATTTCTTTAAAAACACTATGTTTCTTTGAATTGTCATATTTTTTATAAGATTTATAAACTATATATTTCACATGTAATTGAATATTAGTAAAATGAACCCATAAAGGGCGGTCATAAATGGAAAGAAAAGTACACTGTAAACAAGTAGCCAAGTGTGGATGTAAATGTGGCATAACAATGGATGCAAAATTGGGAGTAGAATTGGATGTTAAGCTATGCGTCAAAACAAGATGCAAACAAGGACAAAAAAATGGTTTTAAACTAGAAGTACAAAAGGGTGTAAAACTAGACACAAACAATGGAACCAAACATGGCATACAAAATGATACCAAATTGGGTGCAAACAAGGACACAACAATGAACACCAAACTAGATATAAAAAAGGGAAACAAGTAGACATAAAATTGAAAGCAAAAGAGGATTCCAAGTTGTGGTGCTTAAAAACAGGAAAAAAGGAAGCAAATTTAGATGCCAAATGAGTATGCAATGAATGGTGTAAAATTTGGATGAAAATTTGGGTGTGAAAATGGATGTAAGAAAATATACAAAAAAAGATGCAAAATGGGGATAATAAAAGGGTGAAAACATGATGCAATATTGGATGCCAAAAATGATGCATATATAGATGCAAATTTATACTCAAACCAAGGCACAAAATGAGATTCTAATGTGGACACAAAATGAGGTAGAAAAATGGATGAAAATTTGGATACCGAAAAGGATGCAAAATTAGACAGCTAAAATGATGCAAAAATGGATGTAAAAATGGTGCAAAATTGAACACATAAGTAGACAGAGAAAATCGTGCAAAAATGGGCATAAAAATGGCTCAAAAAGTGATGCAAAACTTGGTGTGAAAACAAATGCAATAGTAGACATAAAAATGGATCAAAATTGAATGTAACATTAGACACAAAATGGGATGGAAAGGTGGAAATAACAGATGGTTCAACATATGATGCAAATCTAGATGAAAATTTGGATGCTCAAAAGGATGAAAAATTGGATGTGAGAAATGGTGTTAAAAACGATGCAAAATTAGATGCAACAAATGATTCAAAATATGGTGCAAAGAAGGGAGACAAATCAAATGAAAAATTGGATGTAAAAAGTGGTGCAAAACGAGATGCAAAAATGGGCACAAAAATGGATGCAAATTTTGGTTCTAAATCATATTCAATATATGGTGTAAAATTGGATGCAAAAAATGGGTTAAAAAAGGTACAAAATTAGAAGAAAAAGTTGGTGTAAGACTATATGCAAAAACTAGCACAAACTAGATGCAAACAATGGTGCTAAATCAAATGCAAAACATGGTGTAAAACTCAATGAAAATGATTGCACAAAACTAGAAGTAAAGAATGGCACAAAATTGGAAGTAAAAAACAACACAAAAGCATATGCAAAAATTGGTGCAAAACTAGAAGCAAAACCTATTGTAAAACTAGATGTATATCTTGGTGCAAAATTAGAAGCACAAGTTGTCATAAAACAAGGTGCAAAACTAGATGCAGAAAGTGGTGAAAAATTAGACGCAAAATTTGATGCAAAAAAGGATGCAAAATTTGGTGTAAAAAAGGATGCAAAATATGGCACAAAAATGGACACTTTTAAAATTGTACAATAGGGTCAGATTTAGGGCCAGGATGCTCATCCCAATTGGGAAAAAAATACACTAAAATCTGGCGCAAATTGTCTATTTTGTTGTAGCGAGTTTAACTGAGTTAAAGTTAGTTAAACTAGTTCCAACTGATGGAGGAACTAGTAGGAGGTCATACAATGGGGTGTTGCTTCATGTGTTAAACTACTTAACTGATGATTCACTCATAAATAACTTATGGATGTCAGATCTGAGAGTTACCCAGTTGAGGTTGGAGTTCAGGGACAATACACTATCAGTTTTATAATCATCTGAATTGTATAGGTGGTGCTTGCAGTCAAAGGAATTCTTATGTAGATTTCACAATTCATACTGAGGAATTTACCTAATTAATAGGGGGATAATTCCTAAGGAAACAACACAAGGAAATAGGGACTTGGGTAAACCGAAATTTGGCTAAGTATTGTCCTGGGCTTGTCTAGGAAGTTGTAAGATAGATAGAGATAGTGTAGAGGTTTCTCAGGCTTGAGAAAATCATTGTAATCTTCTCATATTTTCTGACTAATGAAATATACAGATAGCAAGGATTTTTAGTTGTGGCTTTCCCTAGGAAATCATTGTCTAATATGTTGATTTAATTGTTTCTCTTGCATTCTTCATGATTTCACAATCGTTTAATTGTTTTTGCTGATGAGTAGAGTAGATTCAAGTCTATTGTTTTAGTAAATTACAATTAGAAGTTGGAATCTACAAGGCATTTCTACATGTGGTGACTGAATACCAACTTGTTAAGGTCAACAAATCTTTTTATTTTCTATGTAATAACATCCCCTCGTATCTGGGATGATGTGGCTTTAATTACTTAGAAATTCAATACTTGTGAGGAACATTTTAAAATAGTATTCAATTTTCATTTCTAGCTATTGGCACATCTCCATAATGGACAACTGATAAATATACTCTATTATCTACTGAAGTATTTACATCAAATGGAAGAGGCGATGTGTGTGGCAAATAATCCAAAGACTCTCTTAACCAACCATGTCCTCATTAAGATGATCATAATTCATTAATTGCAACAACATGGAGGCAGATGGACTGGTTTACTAGTAGGGTCACATGTATCAACCCCTGAAACAGAGGGAAGTGAAGGTGAAGAGAAGGAGGAAAGTGCTAAAACAATATTGGAAAATAGATAAGTCATGCCTCCTAGATAAGATAGAGTAGTTCCATCTCCCAGACAAAGCAGAACAACTATACTTCCTAAAACCCAATGTAAAAACCCTAAAAGATGTAGTTGTATAAGAACATTTGTTGGTACATATGTTGAAGGAGAAAGGGAATGCATTGAAGAACCTATGAATATATCCAATGGACAATCTAAAACTAATAAATATGTATGTCCTATTGAGGAAGAAAGGCATGAGGCATAGATTGTTGAAACAGGGGCACCTAGAACAATGTCAGTTGAAGCAAGGGTTCATGAAATAGAAATTCCCAAGAAATCCAAGGAAGCATCTGAAAAGTATACTCCTTTGTAAACATGGGTGGAAAAGAGGCCATTTAATAAGTTTTTTGGTGGAAATAATCCCAAGAAGAGAGTTCAGGTAACTATTACACCATCATCTACCCTAATATTCACTGATATAGTAGAAGCAAAGGAGTCTGAGGGATGGAAAGATAAAGAAAAAGAAGAAAAAATTGTAAAAGTACATACCCCAACACCTAAGGTCCATGTTGTTTCACCTGAACCAAAGGAACCTAAGGAACATCAGAAAAAGTAAGAGCTCAAAAAGGAATAAAAATATGTCTCTTTACTGGGTAAGCTTGAAATTGACCTCCTTATCCAACAAATTAATAAATTGGAGGAAAATGAAAATTTAAGAAAACAACATGCCATGGTTGATGGGCAACTTGAGTTTAGAAAACAAAATGGATTAGAAACCTAGAAAAAGTGGCAGAACTAATGTCACTTGATGATACAACAATTAGATTGTGTGATGGGTGTAAGCAAGTGTTAGAGGAAGAAAATTGTGAAAGGCTAACCATTGTTTTAGTTGGAGTCCAATTTGGAGAGGAAGATGAAGAATTTCAAACTTCTATTCCATAAGAACCTGCTGAAGATGTTGTTGTTACACAAGAACCAATAGCTGAGATAGTGCAGCGGGAGGGTAAAGGGGATGAAGAGATGTTTTAGGAAGCTATTGAAATTGTTATTATAATAGTAGCAAAAATAACTCAATTGAAACATGCGGATCCACTGAAGTAAATAATTTTGATTGAGGTTGAATTCGGAAAATGGAACAAATTATAAATCTGATTGAAGGATGAATGTATTACTTTGAAACAACATAAGGAAAATAATGGTGATCTAAAGAAGAAATGTGATAAAAAATTGAAAGTTCAAGTCTTGGTGAGGATTCAAAAAGAAAGGAAGAAGGTGCTATTACAAGTAGAAATTTGCAAGGGTATGTACAACTATTACAATAGGAAAAGGAGACTATGTATGAACCTTTTCATAGTATTCTAAGTTGCAGACCTCCTTCTCCATCCTGTCACCTGATTCTCCAAGAAAAGTGCTTCCTTTTTCGAGTAAAAACCCTTAAGGAGAAATGATTATATGAGGCAAGGGAGGCTCAAGACTCTTTTGAAACTCTCTAGAAGGCCACCTTTCCAAAATAACATTTACTGTGTGAATTGTATTTGCATGAATTTTTCTATTTTGGTAAAAGAAATCTTAACCTTACACCATACATCATTCAATTGAGAGTTTTTGTGATTTTATGAAAAATCAAGTTAGTTAGAAGGTTTCCATGATATTGTAAAGATAATGAAGGAAAGGTAAAATTTCTTATCCAAAATGAACTTGGGCATGTTGAAAAAGTATTTATGGTGTATAAAAAGATATGGTGATATCCAGACGAAGATTCTAATGCAATTTAGTAACATGATTTTGGAGCGCTGTCTCAAAAGTATAAGAGGGATGAAACATGATGCATTAGATGGGAGTAAACTTAGATCAGAGGCTTGTAGGAAGGAGTTAAGATATGAGGATGCTTATTATTTTCTAAATTTTATGCATGCACTTTCTAAAAAATTTAAAATTTGGAATGTATTAGTAGAAGTGGGACTAGTTGGCTTGGACTTAGGTTTAGATTTCCTCTTATTTGGCTCCCTACCTATCAGTATCAACATCCATATCATCTTACTAATAAATTATGGGTAATGGAATTAGTACTTTCTCAAGGCTACAAAGAAGATTTAGAAGATACTGCAAGAACCTACAAATTTTTGAAATTCCACTCTCATCACATCAGAAACCGATTACAAGGCTCTGCATGAGGACATGCAAATGCTTAAGTTGGGGAGGGGGGATGTTAGGTAGTGGAAGTGGCATCTTTTTGTACTCATTTTCCTACCTTCTCTTTACCCTTTTTGGCTCTCAACACCATACACTATCACTACAAAAACCCTCATCAACCTAAGTATGTCCCTTTTTTATATGTCATCCCCATGATCTAACTCTACTTGTAATTGGGCATGAAATCTAGTTCTTTATGCTATTCCTATCATAAAACTAATGATTGGGTTGTTACAGGGTTTGTGATCTAATGAGATGTTGTTGTGGGATTACACTTTCCAGTTTTTCCTTGCCAAGGACAGGACAAGGACAAATCAAAAGCTACAACAATAGGTCATATAGGCCATTCCTTTTAATATTGAAGACCGTTATAGAATTTTATGAATGTCATAATGAAGGACATATGTCTCATGATTACGGGATCACTTTGAGATAGTAAAATGGAGAATAAATCTCTATTAAACCAACAATGCAAACTGAGGAATGGATAATGAAATAGGAAGAACCGAGTTTAGATTTGAACATTAAGATCTAATTGTTTGTTGATATTCCTTAAGAATATAAATGTTTTTAATAAAACTTGAAGAAGAAATATTATGCAAGAAGAGGGATAAATTGAGTAGACTATGGAAGTTATCCAGGA
This sequence comes from Pinus taeda, assembly GCA_000404065.3. Classification (NCBI taxonomy): domain Eukaryota; kingdom Viridiplantae; phylum Streptophyta; class Pinopsida; order Pinales; family Pinaceae; genus Pinus; species Pinus taeda. Next base: position 165,834 of record APFE031584921.1, on the reverse strand, counting down.
GGAGTACAACCATCTGACTAGAAGCAGTAATCAAAAGGAGAAATTAAGTAGTCCAATGAAGTTGGGTAGCTCATTTTGGGGCAGCTATAGTATATCAAGACATCTATGTAGATGACTTGTGGAAGTGATTTCTCAGATTTAAAATATAAGGATGACTTCAAGAAGCATAGGGAAACAAGCACTTATAAAGGATTTTTTCTATAGGTCTACATAGGAGGAATATGTACATAGAAAAAAATCACTATAAGAGAGTTTATTAACAAGGGGAGATTCACATGAAATAAATCATATTCTTAGGTGGATAATTCACTCACAAGTAAATAGGTCCATAGGTAAATACAAGAATACTTATGAAGAATTGATGAGCAACCATCATTAGTAGCACCCTTTTCCATTGATGTCAAAAGGGAGAGAGAAAGTAGGCATAGGGAAAAGAACATAGAAAAGAAAATATAGAAAGGGAGAAAACAGTCATTGGGAGAAAATTTATAGAAACTGGAGTTTCAACAAGAAACAAATTGATATGGGGAGTTATAGTTATTACCATCAATGACCCTTAATCACTAATGGTATTTCAATCAAGGGAAAAGGGGGAGGTTGTTCAACATAATGTTTCCATTGATGATGACTGGTGTCATTGATGTCAAAGGGAAGGTTAAAGGAAGGAGCTTGCTGAGTATAATATTGGTTCGATGCCTTGGAAGATCACATCAATATTGACAAAGTGACATGAATTATATTGAGCTTTTGTTGAAGTTATGATGTTGAAATTAAGCTCTGGATGATATGGTTGGATATTACTCTCCAAGACCTTTCCAAGAGTATATAACACTTGGTAAAAATCCTCTCAAATGAGAAGATATGCTAGTTTGAAGTTGACAATGGTAAAGATGGTAAAAACACCAAATTTGTTATTGAAAGCACCAAATGTGTTAAATGTAGAGCATCTTCAGATCAAATCCATGTCATTGTGGTGAAATCTATAACACATGGCACATGGACTTGCACATTATTTAAAAGTGTGAAAGTTTGTACATCCCAAGGAATACATGAGTATGGGAAATTTCATTAATGATGGGATGAGTGATAACTTGAGTGTGTTAATGATATAAATGTTCCCTCAACATCACTTGACCTCTGCTACATTGTTCCAATCATCTCATGACACATGGAAGGTATAGATGGATGACAAGTGGCCCCCCTTAGTGTCGATGTCAGGTGACATGGAAGTCAAACATAGAAGCACATATGGTAAGACTAGATTGGATGAGTGGAAACTAATGACACATGAAAACAAGAGATTAGGCATACAATGATGTTGTGATAACTGCCATATGGCATGACAACAAGGTGATTTTTGTTGGCTAGTTGAACAAAATCTGAGTGGCATGTGGCCCACTCAGAGCATGCCATGTGTTATGGGTGATGTCATGATGACATCAACATTAGTTTGGCAATGGACCCTAGGACCAGGTTAGATTTTGAGGTCATATTAAGTTTCTAAAAAAATTGTGTTGGCCCATGTTCCAAATTCACATTAGTCCTAATCAAACTCAAGCCCACCCACAAGTACAAATATGTGTGTGTGATTATGTGGCCAATGTGACTATGAGTGTTCTCGTTCATTGACATATCTTTTTAGTTTAGAGACACAAAGATGTTGGCTTGTAAGCTTTGTGTTGCATGGTCAAAAATATTTGTTGGCATGTAAGAATTATGGTACCTAATCATGGTTCAAATCTTGAAGGTGTTGGTTCATAAATCCTATCATGGTTGTATATTATCTTAACGACATTGACTCATAAGCTCAATTATGGTTGTGTGTTGGCTAAAAAGAATTAGATCATATCCTCTATTAGGGTTGTGGATTGGCTTGAAAGCACTATATCGTAAGCTATGTTATGGTTGTGTATTATGTTGAAGGCATTGGATGGTATCTATAAGCTAAAAGATGTTGTCTCATAGCCCTATGCTTGGAGGTGTTGATTCATAAATTTATGGTTTATAGGCATTGGAAATATTCTTTTATATTTGGCATAGGGTCAAGCTCATGGATGACCAACATTGTATTGAAGCCAAAGGCATCAATATTTGGTATATGGTCATGGGTGACCGACACTATATGGAAGCTTAAAGGTGTCAACATTTTGTATATGGTCATGGGTGACTAACACTATATTTTATCCCGAAAGCATCGAATTTTGGTTGTGGGTGATTAGGACTGTAATGAAAATTGAAGGCTTTGATTGTGAGTGAATAGAACTATATTGTATCCTAAAGGCATCAACTTTTGGTCATGGGTTACTGGAACTATATTGAAGCTCAAAGGCATCAACATTTGGTATATGGTTTTTGGTGACTAGAATTCTATTGAAGCCTAAAGGCATCTACATTTGTTAGATGGTCAAGTTCGAATTCTATCTGATATATACTATGTATGGTACTTAATCTCGAAGGCTTATCCTTTAACTACTCAAAACATCATTGATTATTGAATATGATTCTAATGGGTGACATGAACTTCTAACACAATAATCGAATTAGTTTTGATAGTGTTTGGTTCAAGAAAGTTTACAAGTTGTAATTCAATGGATTCTGCCAAAATTTATTTTTTCTCACCAAAGTACATTTTGTTGAACACTTAGATATACCATTGAAGTGCATTCTGTAGAATGCATACTAGAAAAATTGCATTTTGTAGGAAACTAACCAAAAGGTGAAATTTGTAAAATAATTAATTTACATAACTTTTTTGTGGGTAATTTGAGGGCATTTTGACTCTTAAAAAAGGGGAAATGGATTATATTCTCTCTTCATCTATTTAAGGAATGTGAGAAACCATGAGGACACTTTTTAAAATACATGAAGTTGTTTCAAAGTGTTTTGAGCCATAATAGTAGGTTGAATGCTGATGCAAGATATGAAGGATAAGCTAATTTTAGGAGAACAAGTTGATGCTATGATCATATTTGGAAGATGTGTTTTGTAAAGATCCTCAAGGTGAGTGTTCATTTATTGACCCTTGATGTGGAGGATATATATTTCTCAGCAAGGTTATTGAGGCATTAGGGAAAATTTTAGGGGCTAATATTTGTAGGTGGGATAATTTTCTATGCTTTTTACAATTAAAAATATTTGTCAATTTATATAATTTTATAAGGCATAATTCACCCCAAATTTATATTATAAAATTATTTTATGTTATAAAACACAAAAATTTTACAAAGACTATTAAAATCATTAGAAATTTGAATATTTTTATAAAAATATCATCAAATAGTTTATAGTTCACATGTTAGGGATTGATAAGATTCACCAAGGCTTCTAAACTTTAAGATAAATTTCCATAAAATAATTTCATTCAAGGCATCATGCTAGGTCCATTTGGTAGGTGGTGAGGGTAAAGAGGACTCTGTTTATGAGTTTGTGGTCAGGTATTTCTAGCAAGGTGCAAATAAGACTAGCAATAAACACTTCATGTAAATAGTTAATGATTTGATCCCATGCACCATTCGTTTACAATCACTCGTGGTAGTGGGGAGTATTTTCCTTTACATAGCCTTAAGAGACCACATCCAATAGGTGGTGGTGTTTTTAAACTTGATATCATTTTATTGGAGTGCAATGACGGTTGTGAACATGAGAGATTAACTAACAAAGAGAAAGATATGGCATGAAAAGAAGTTTTTTTATGGATCAGTCTTAGTGTCTTTTTTCTTACAAAGAGTATAGGCTATGAGGCCTTAAGTCGCAACTTCATTCATAGAATCAAGTGAGCCATGTATGCAATGCTGGATAGATCTTATGTCTAAACTAGGAGGGGATTCACTCTAGGCTTTCGAAATATACCTTTATGATTGGTATAAAGCGTTTATCACCATGATAGAGGATTATGCTTATCTAGTACTAATTTCCATAATAATTTGAAGTTATCACTTCTTGAGGGAGAGGAATAGGGAGAGCCTAGTAAAACAAAAACTTGATGGTTTTTTCTAGTTCTTTTTTTTAATATATCATGTTTTTGGTGATGTACATATAATAATATTATGTATTTCATCATCAAATTTGTCACAACAATGAGTTCAATAACTATGGCCCCTTGGAATAAAAAATCACACTATGAAAGTGTGAAGAAGGAAAATGACAAAGGTTAAACATCAGCTAAGAGACGTGCATTTGAAACTGGAGCTTTTAATGTTGGGGTGATCCTAATGCATATAAATGGCATTCTAGTGCATCTTCAACGCCATATTGTTGGGGTGTCTACCTAGTTTGGGTTGCTCCCTTAATGTGTTGCATGGAATATAGTGTGTTACCATGAGTATTAGGCAGGGGGGCGTCACTAGGGGAGCAATACCGTACCATATGCCTTCATATTGGGGGATATATATCAAGGAAAAATTGAAATAATATATTGAGCATATAATAGGGGGTAAATTAAGGTTTTTATATTGGCAAGTATACAAAATGGAGCTCAAAGTTAATGAAAAAATATAAAGGGGTATACAAAATGTTAATGAAAAATGTATACCTATAATATCTAGTGAAAGTAGGGGTTTTTCAAATTGTGAAGGTGTATTGGGTTTGTATTGGCAGGGGGTTAAATAATGTGAGTTTTAAATGTATTTTCCAATATGTAGTAAAATTAAGGGTATTTTTTAGTATGCCACAAAAGCACATGATATGTCAGAGGTTCACTCAATATGTATGGGCCGCAATTCCCAATGTTTTTGTAGTTACCATCAATTTTGGACATGTATTTGGATATAAATATATTTACATATATGGAATTTTTTTTTAGATTTTACTCATGTTTGTTGAAGTTTGTGACTCTGAATAGATAGTTTTCACAACAGAATGTCAATGTAAAGCATAATTAGTTAGTGTGTATGCTAATGTTTTAGATTCTCATGGAACTTGTTCATGAATAATAAACTCAAAAGAGCATTGAAAACATCATACTTTGAGATATTTGAAATATATGATAACATTATGGATTGATTCAATTTTAGTTGAAATAGAGTAGCCCACACTTAGTGTGCTCTATCCCTATCGCTCTTGGCTACTCTACTCGTCTATGGAACAAAATCCATTTGAAAAGAATCAAACCCATTTTCCTCCTAGTGACCCAGTTATAATACAACTTGATATCATACTAGTGGTTAGGTTTGACTACCTAAAATCTTAAATAGAGTTAAAATATGGAATGTTCAAAAGTATTCTTCACTGTGATCACATGGCTAGTCCCTTTTCCATGAGTAATGGAGGATAATGTGGCATCCTCTTGAGTTATGGTGGTGAAAATAGGAAGGTAAAATTTCGAGTGGCATAACTTTTATATAAGAATTCTGAACAAGGAAATTCTTGCACCATTGGAAAGGTATCTATGTGCATAATCTTAAAAAGGGTGCAACACTATATCGATTAAGTTTCACCCCTAAAAAACATCATTTGATTCCTTAAAATTCTTTATGAGTGTTTCATACCCCATTTTACCAAATTGGGTCTCGATGGTAAAACCAATACTGTGAGTTGATTCCTCCACTTTTTCCACTCTAAAAGAATCAAGATGGATGATAAACAATACAATGTTCTAATCCCCATAAAACCTCCCACTTTTTGGAGGTTTTGGTCCCTAAAACATTCTACTGAATGAAATGAGCAAGTTTTTCCTCCACCTTCTCTTTGGTGTACGATTTGCCTTTACCTGGAAGTTCTACTTTCAACCTAATCTACCAAAGGTCATGTTGTCCTTGTATCATAATTATGGACCTCTTCTATAGAATTGTATCTTATGTCAGCGCTTCCTCCCATCTCGTTCCAAATCCTATATAAAAGGTAGGACATATTCCTCTTCTTGATCTAGCACAGAAGGCTCATATAGCTTCAAATTCTCCACATTCACAAGTGAGTAAATGTGCATGTACGGAGGTAGAATGAATTTGTAGGAATTATCTCTAACCTTTTCCAATATCGCAAACAGACTATATCTTAGAGCCTTGATTTTCCTACAAAAACCCTATAGCCTCTCCTTGTTCAAATGTAACCGTAATTTGTCCCCCACCTTGAAAGACTTCTCTATTCTATGTTGATCATGCATGACCTTGTATTTTTCTTGTGGATTTTGTAGCATCTCTTATACCTATATATAGATTTGACTTATCTTATCAACAATTTTTCATCCCTCAATACATCCCCTACAAGATCCTCCCTTATTCCTTCTTGTTGCCCATATGCAATATCCAAAAGTGAAGGTGGCACATATCCAAAACAAGTTTCAAATGGGGACTTTCCAATAGAAGTGTGGATTTATCTATTATAAGAGTGTTGTATATGATAATGTATTTATATGTTATTTATTTGAATTGATGTTCTGAGATACACAGTGCATTTATTTGTCAGACCAAGGTTAGTAAGCTTGCGAGAAACTTCATATAGTTTACAGAAGAAATACGTCCTTCACATTCTCCTAAATGACCTAAGCTATTAAACAGAGAAAAAACCTGTGAGACCGTGGTTTTAGATGAGGAATTGTCCCAAGGATGGCCCACAACTCAGCTAGATTGTGTTTCACTCACCCAACTCTTGTTCTCAGGTTCTTAGCTCTATATCATTGAATAAATCTAAATCTCGGAAATCCTGCAACACACTGATTCCACAATGGTAGCTACAATCATCACCCTAATAAAAACTCAACATAACATGGCGAAATGGAAATATTACTTGCTTGCAAATTTAAATAGAATATTCTATAACAAAATGAAATTGATCAAACGCATGGTAACTAAATTATGAAATGAAATACAATAAGCTACATAAAATTAGAAACAAGAAAAAAAAAACGAAATGAACAACATACCTATCATGAAAATATATAATATTTACAAACCAAACACAACGCCTTTACCTTGGTGTGGGCCCCTTCCAAGTGTTCAGCCTATGTGCTTGGCTATAAAATAAAACCATGCACTCTGTGGACAATCATACATAGCAAAAATAAATGATATTGTTGCTGAAAAAGATTACATTAACTCTGATAGCCGAGAAATAATTTCCTTTTTTATATAACACGAGAGAGTATTTTTTATTACTAGAAAAGGAAATAGTAGCTCTTCCTGTATTCTTGGGAGGATTTCTATTGGCTACAAGATGAAATTTGGAATGTTGTTTCTTAAAACCAAATTTAACCAATTTTTTTTTCTAAAACACGTGAGTAGATAAAGCTTCAACTAGTTGAGCACAAGGTCCATCCTATTTCTGCTACGTGAGGAATTAAATGAACTAGTTACAAGTCCTTACGTTGTGGCATATTTATTAATTATGTAGTTGTGAAAGCAGTTCAACCATGTGAATAAAGCCTGGGCATCACACGGTAAAACAATGAGCATGCTAATGCTAAATCATTTATGATGATCTGGAATATTCTTTTAACAGTTATGAAAAAATCATGCATCATAATTAGATATTTCTTAATTATTAAAATAGAGCATGAATGATGTTGGAAATTTTATACACTTAGTTACTATAACTTTAGTTGTAGAAATTATTCCTTATGAGGATTGATAACTCAATCATCTCATTTAAGTGGGTTTAAGGTGCCATAGGTTCGATTTTGTAGCACTTTGTTTTGAACATGAAAACCCTATAGCTATAGAAACCATAAAAATGATGTAAATATGTGGCTGTGATGTTCAATGACCATTTCTAAAGATTCCATAGCATGTGAAACTTTAATGAGACCTTTCAATATTTTTTTTTACACATGATTTAATACTTCAAAAGTAAATACACAACATAGTAATTCCTCCTAATGTTAATTGGAAATTCAATGAAATACTAAGGAATGAAAATGGAAAACATATCAAATAGAAATCTGGAATACATGGTTATGGTTGAATGAAATAGCGGTTAAAAGGAAGGAAAATAATGTGTCAAATGACGTATTTTTATGACTCATTAGTATATTTATCCTAGGTCTTCAGATGCTTCTGATTATAACCCCTCAAAAGTTGCACCGAATTCCTATTGATTACTATAAGCCCATCTATCTTAATATGGAATGTTGCATACCTCTTTAACTTTATGTCCATCTTCTCCCACAATGTAGTCCAAAATGCACTAAGACATGTTGTATCCCTATCTGAAATAATGCTCCTAGGTATCCCAAAGTGCACCCAAACATATCCAAAGAAAAAGTTTGCTACTTGTTTCGCAGTGATGGTACTTTTATAGGGAATCATTACATAGCTCTTGTTGAACCTGTCTACTACCACAAACAATTAGTCATGCCCCTTCCTATTTTTTGGTAAAACTCCCCCAAATTCCATGGAAATGCTTTCCCAGGGATGAGTGAGTACAGGTGAGGGATGATATAAACCTTATTTCCGATAACTAGGATTATTTATATGATAAAGCATGAATCATCTTATGAACCTAACTACCTATTCTTGCATCTTGGGCCAATACACATATTGATGAGCTCTGGTATTGTAGCAAGAATGTTGCAACTCCCAAGGCTACCATATTTAATTTATCAACCTGTGGTTCATACAAACTTAAGAGGTGGTAGTGTTTTATGCACAATAATCTAAGTTCTACTCAAGCTACTCTGAAGTAATGAACCAAACCAAGGTGTACAAGGATCATTCTACTAATTGAATCTAGATTTTGCGAGAATGAAGAGATATTGCATAAAGGGAAATTATAATCTACTTGTAGGAATTGAAATGCTAATATATTTGTGGAAATGGAATGCAGGAATGTAAATGATAATCTATTTGCAGAAATGGAAATTCTATTCTACTTGTAGAAATGTAAAGGTCACTTCTACTTGCAGAATGTAAATGTCGCATTAAAGGAAAACCTAGTGTATTTATAAGAAATAACAATGCTTGAAATGGAAACCCTAGCTTAGGAAAACATAAAATATAGAAGGAAAAACTAATCTAACTTGCATAAATTAAAGAACACGAAATAAAATAGGTTATATCCTAGTAACAAGGTTCATTGAGTGCTTCATAATGTAATCATGTAAATCATCACTATACCATTCAATTTAGGAACTTGATTACTAACCCTAATTGCAGAGATGAATTGCAGTGGTGAAGAGACAAGTCTTAAGTGGTCTCTAGTCTTCCTAAAACTTGGTTTCAAATCCTAGGAAGCATTATTAGGGGCTAGGAGGAAAAATTCAAGCTTTAAGGAAAATTCTAGTCAAGGTTGGAGAGCTTCTACATAGTGCTACAAGATGTTATAGGATTGTTATAGGATTGCCCTATTTTGCTACAAGATTGAATCCATGAGCATTTCAAGGGCTTAAACGGTGTTTTGAAGGTGAGGAAGGGTAGTGGAAGGTGGAGGAAGGTATTTTTAGGTCCTTTCCAAGCTTAGTACCCTTGAGGAGCCCATCTTGCATAAGGGGAAATTCTTACAATGACCTTTAACAAACCAGAAATGAACTCTCGGTGAACAATTTTTTTGAATAACTTTTTGAGGAAGAAAGGAAGGATATTATGGTGGATGAAAAGTGGGAATGATAGTTCTATACCCTGCAATCCAATAGTAGGACCCGTACACCACAAAAATTACTCAGTTTTGCAAAAACATTTAAATCCATCTAACAATGTCGACTGCAAAAACTTAAACTAAAGTGAAAGGATGAGTTGAATTTTATTCAAGATATTCCTACTTCATAAAAAATGCAATATATATTTTTATGCTTCCCAATGCAAGGATCACAACCTCACTTCCCAAGAAGGATGATTAGTAACTCTGCACAAGCAATCTATTTCATATAAATAAAACTCGTAAAAGGGAAATATTCCTAATCCTAAGTACATAAAAAGGAAGATGCATAATAAATTGTAAAAATGAGAGAGGATAGAGTGCCTAGGTTGGGCCCTAACCCAAGGGAACTCATCCCTCCAAAACATGCTCAAATTTAAGGCAAAAAAATACTTCTCATTGATCTCAAAAGGTGCTTGTGTACATGGAGATGAAAATGACAAGTAAAATCTCTTAGACCTAGTAGTCACTATTCTCCTCTAAAATTTTAAATCATATTGAACCCTTGGGATTTTTTATTTATAAAAAAATGGTTGTGGGGTAGTCTCCTTCGAAGAAGGGATGCTTCCCTCCAAAATCCCTAAAAATGTGGATGTAGCTCCCTGAGATCCTCGCAATATTTGAGTGCATCAGTTGTTTAGTAGATCCTTGAACTGTAGGTGAGAAAATACAGAGAGCAAGTTGAGTTTTAGGTGAGTAAATGCAGGAGAAAAGCCTCCTACATCTCCTATATCTTCATACAATGTACTTCTTCATAGTAAATGCACTCATTTCTTGCACATTAATCATGTTAGGCCACAAGATATGATAAACATTCTTTAATCGTCCTAATAAACACATTATAATAAAAAAGGGTGTTATCAAATGCAAGGAGAGAGGTAAATGTATTTGAATGATGGACAGATGGGCCTTGTTATATACCCATTAGTGAGGCCCATCATCACCCCCCTACTAAATATGTTGATCACCCTCTCAGTAGCTAGCTACTTAATTCCATCTCATGCATAGCCCTAGTGGCAACCCTAACATCCCAAGGTATCTCTAATGGAGTTCCCTCTTGAGGATGGAAACCTACATTTTTCTCTATCTCTTCCCACTCTTTTTTCTATTCTATGTTCTCCTTTCTTTATTGTATCCTTTGCAAAAAAGGAGGGATGAAATTATGCCTAATCCAATTGGTATTCAGTCTTTGAACTATCCTCTTATATAAGGATGTCTTCTCCAAGGCATTCCTCAATCTCTCTGAAGAGTGGTGCTCAATTTTCAAGCCATGTGGTGATGAGTTTCTTCTCCTCTCATAAGTCTACAAGGCCTTGGTCTCTACAAAATTTAAAATGTCTTCAAAGTGGAGGATGTATTTCTCCTATTATTCTATATAGAGTAGTGCCAAATTGGGGTCCTTAGAGATGATCATATGGTTGTTGATGATGAGATGAGGATCCCTCAATTTTGCTCAGATCCGTAGGGGTTAATTACTTTCCTTAGACATGGCCCTTTTTTCCTCTTCAACCCTTGCTTCCTCATGAGTCAATGAAGAGGCTAATTCCATTAGTTGTACATCTCCCATCCTAGAATTGGGATCACAAAATTTCATGTCAGTCAATATGAGGTTTTGTATGTAGAGTTCTATCATCTTAGCTCTATCCTCCACACTATATCTATGACAAAATTCAATGAACTATTTGTAGTCTTGGAAATGTAGTGAACCATATTGTGCTAGAGTCTTGATTCCAAACTAAATCCATTTTTCTATGAAAAACATGGCATATGTTTTTTAGGGTTGTTTGCATTGGGTGGCCTCCATATCCACACTTTCGATGGTGGTAATTTTCGCTTCTTTTTCCTGCAACTTCTCTCTCAATCTCTTGTTCTCCATTTGTAATTGTTCCATCATGCTTGCCTCTCCTAGTCTTAGATCAACCATCTCTTCACCCATAGTTTTCATTTTAACTTCCATTCACATCCTAAACTCCATTAGATTTTGCAATTTGCATCCACCCATGGGTTCAACCTCTTTCTTTTTCTATCTCAAGGAGGATTGAGCCTACAAATTTGGTAGGTATTATTTTCTCTTCCTCATAGTTTTTTTAATAAGACACAAGATTTGGTTGGGGATCAGGTTCTTGTAGATATTATGGTCCTTCTCCTCCCTCATGAGTTTGGGCAACACTTTCCTATAGTACTTCCTTCCTTTCTTATAACATATTTCTATCTTCTTGTAGCACTGCCCTAGTTTCTTGTAGCATGGTAGATTTTTCTTGTAGTTGTCTCATTTTGGCTCCCCTAATGTTTCGATTCCTTTGTGAGGTTTAGGGCTATTTTCCTTTAGCTTTGAAGGAGGTCACTTCTTCAATTTTCTTCTTATCCTTCTCTAATTCTCCCTCTTCGTAACTAGTTGACCCCTCAATGAGGAAGGCTAAGGCTTCCCTTGCTTGAATCTACTACTTATCCTTCTTTTGAAATACAAAGGATATTGTTTTGGCTACCTCCCTTTGAAATTGAGTGGTGTACATAGGGTTTCTAAGGTGGTATCCACTTCTTGTTCAATGTTACCCCTTGAAAGGCTTTCTTGTTGTTCTTGTCTCCTCCTCTTCTAAGGTCTAAAAGGTCCCCCAAAGGCTTCTATTTTTGTCTTTGGTTTTACCTCTTCCTTATCTTCTTCAATCTATTCTCATTTTTCTTCATCTTCCTCTTCTTATTTCCCTTCCTCCTTCTACTCTTTAGCATGTTCTTCTACAAAACTATGTTTTATGGTCTCTTCATGCTCTAGTAAATCTTGGGCTTGAGTCTGAATGACAACTTTTGTATCCATGTCCACAAAATATGTCCATGACACTGGGTTATTTATATGCTCTAGATCATCCATGACAATGAGCCTTATTAGCCCATGATTAGAAATGTACTAATGATTCCCCTCTCTCATCCATTGACTCATTATCTCTATGAAATGAAGAAGGAATTGGAGAACATTTAGTCCATTTGGGATAGGCATATCCATCTGAAAACTTAGCTCATAAAGTAGCCTAAAATGATAGGCATAAACAACACTAAGTCTCCACTCACAAGATATGTATTTCAATATGTGATAGGCTACTTCATCCCATGGTTATGGTAGAATCTCCCTTCTGACACCATTTTTATCTTCAATTGGTTTCTCTTTAGGGAGGAAGAAGTTATTTTTGGTTTTGATGGCCTCTACTATATCATCATTTCCCCACTTAAATCCTAGGTGAAATGTGGTTACCTTGCTAATTATTTTTCATTTAAGTGGATGAAAATCCACCTCACAATGGTTTTGGTACTATCTTCCCCTTGAGGTTGGAGGGATATTGCACATTCATGAGTAACTTCATCATCAAACCCCATGAATTTCTCAAAGAACTCCATCCACTAGTTGTTTGTGAAGATGTCCTTGATAGGAGGGTGTTGGTGTATCCTTAATGAGTTTGTGCGCTCTCTTCTATGAAAACCACCTCCTATGATCCTTACACTTTTTCAATGTTTTTATCGAGGAATTCGCTATCAATTATCAATTTCTGAGCCTCCTAAGGTTTCAGAGCAAATATGAGAGGAATGGTTTTCTTTTGCTAATTAGAGGAACAAAAGTTTCATGCCCAACTCAAAACAAATTCATCCTGCTACCATCATTCTTGTCTTACAAGAAAAATGTAGACCTTCAATTTCTTTTCACTTCAAGAGTTTACTACAGGATGCTTATATGGTAAAAATATGAACAATTCCATAGGATTTTTCTACATAGGAGATGAGGAAAATTAGTTACTTACCGCCCCCCCCCCCCCCGCCCCGTAGGTCTCCTCCATGGCTCTAGTGGTTTTGTAAAAAAAGTGCACAATGTCGAATTGTTTTTCACCTGTTGGGACAATCCTATAGTAGTTGAGGCCAATCCTGTAGCACAAATCTAGGATATTGTAACACTTTCTCTATATCTAGTAGTAGCTAGCTCAAATTCTATAGCAACTATTGTTTAGTCCCTTAGCTTTTCTATGGTAGCCTATGAGAGCCCTAGTGTAGCTAGCTTGACCTCGAATGATGGAAGTGGGCCTCCTTATCATTTGGAATGAGACTTTGGTACAAATGAGGCTTGGACCCACCTTTTATTCCCTTTGTAGTTTTGTGGTGGGCTTAGCACGTTGTGTTAGTTGGCCCCCACCTACCACCTTTGCAACTCCTCAATAGACCTGTTAACCCACTCCTTGTAATTATCACCCTTTTACTTTTGTCATTTACTCTATGTGTGACGAGAGAGAAAGATAACCCAACTTAATTATTTGAGGGTGGTCGAGACTACTGGGCACCTTCAACTTACAAAACCTCATTCCTCATGCATTCAAAACATTTTTAGACTATTATGCGCTTAAAGGAAGAAGTTAGGAGTCTCTCATACATGTACCTACCTGGTAGTATTTGCTTGTGTGCTGATTACTTGATGTTTGCATGTTATTTTTGAACAAAGTTATGTTTGTCTTGCTTGTCTCTTGAGGTGTCATCCTCTCATGTTCATTGCTCCATTCCTTTTCTTTGCTTTGATTTTTTTTTTGAAATGTCCTTAACTAATTAACGCTTAAAAATACAGGTTCTTCAGGAGGTGGACCAATTGTTGTTGGTTGAAGGTGAAAAGTGATTCTATAGCAGGTTGCAGAGGGTCCTTTAGCTGCTCAAGATCAAATAAATGACTCTCCAATGCCTTTAAGATGGTTGGTTTTTCGATCAAGTGCTCTATTTATGGTCCTATAGGGTTTGTGTAGACTGCTATAGGAGTGTGTTTTCTTGTAGAAATCACACAGACCCTCCTAGGATCACAATTTCCTATCGGTGATGTTGCTTAAAATACTTATAATTCATGTGAATTCTGCTGACAAGGGCTAGAGGATTTATTTTGTGGAATGGATGGAATAAGTGATGAAAATGAGTATTTTTGATGGACATAAGTTGAAATTTGGGTGGAGGAGATGCGAAGTGGTGTGTAAAATGGATGATGAGGGTGAGGTGGACCCTTCCTCTTGTTCCTAAGTGGAAAACACAATATTTGAACCTTAGTTTTATACCTATCTTAATCCTGCAACAAATTTGGGACATTCCTGTAGCAATACAGGACAATCTTATAACACTTGAGGACTAAGAATCAACTAAAGAAGGTAACAAGTCATTGTGGCATTTTTGCTATAACTTTTTCTCTATGAAGTTTCAGAAGCTACAAAAAAAAAATCTTTATTGTGGAATGTGATGCCTCAGAAAATGGAAATTGAATATAATGGTAAAATATATTCCAAAGGAGAATAGGATTGATGTGTTTATAGGGCCTCTTAAAGGATAACTTCACTTTGACACAAAATATAATGAAACAACATTCATATCAACATCACAGTGACATAATTTTTGATGTAGGTGATTGATTATTCCTATGGTTAAAACCATATAAATAAATGTCCCTTAAGAAAGCTAAGAAGGATAATAAATTATCACCAAAGTATTATAATCCATATAAGGTGTTGCAAAAGATTGGTACTATGGCATACAAATTGGAGCTTCCTACAACTTCCCGAGTGCACCCAGTTTTCCATGTTTCATGCTTAAAGAAGGTTATAGGTGACAAACTCCCACTTAAAACAATATTGTCAGAACTTGACGAGGAAGGAAAAATCATATTGGAACCTGAAGCAGTCACAGAAACAAGAACTCGACAGCTAAAAAATCAATGATGAGGGTGAGGTGGACACTTCCTCTTTTTCCTAGGTGAAAAACACAATTTTTGAACCTTAGTTTTGTACCTATCATAATTCTATAGAAAATTTAGGACATTCCTATAACAATACATGACAATATTATAACACTTCAGGACTAAGGTAGAATCAACTAAAGAAGGTAAACACTTGACAACCATAATCCCTTAAGAAAATTTCACAACAATTAGCTAGCATGAATCTAAGATTACATAACCTCATTTTTCATTGTCTTGTAGTAATGCCAATAATTCTTGAATTGAACTTAACACACAAGTAAAACTCCTAGCCATCTTCATTGATGCATTTCTACAAACACTTTAGGACACGAAAGACATAATATTGGGGAAATTTTATAAATAGTGTGCAGCCATGTAAGATACAACCATTAGGGATTTTTGACAAATAGTTAGAAGACATGAAATAATTTGTCATCAAAATGTTGAATTGTCTAAGTATCAATGATTAAGACATTAAACACTAGTTTCAGGAGCATGAATCATATTGGTATCCTCAATATAAATCAATTGTTATATCATAGATGGTAATTTTACTACAAAACCCATGGTAATTTTAATCTTCTCATCAAAGCTACAAGGTGATGAGCCTCATCATTGGTTAATTATATGGGCCTTAATTCACCTCCTAGATTAGTCAAACCAACTATTCTCACAACTTATTGCATACTTTTGATTATATTTTGCTTATGAGATGAGTTAGAATTGGATGTTTTTCTTTGTGGTCTAATGTGCATGTAATGCATGATTAAAGGATAAAAGCAAGGAATTTTAGCAAAGACCTTGGTCAAAAATCAAATGGGACAAGGGAGAGGAATCATAGGAGGGAAATCCTCCTCATTTACTACCCCTCCATTCGAATATTCCTCCATCAGCACAGAGTGCAACCAGCCAAATCATGAGGACTAGAAGGTAGTCGAGTAAGTGGAAGTCAAAGCACCAGTTTATCTCTAGTTTGGAAGCCAATCCTCCCTAATTTTAAGGAATTGGAAACTTCAGTCGTATAAGTAGAGAGGCCTAGGACCTCAGTAGGATTCAATTTTTATTCAGACTTTTTTATTGTAAAACTTTACTTTATTTTCAAGCTACAAGACTTGTGAAAATTCTTACTGTAATCAATTGTTTTTATTATAGGAATGAGTTTTGTTTTGAGCCAACACTGAGTTAACTTAGAGAGCTGAAGCTCTTGGGTTAGGGCCCAACCCTAGCAGCTAAAGCACCTCTTTATTGTACATGTATGCTAGTGTAGATCCATGGTTTAATCGTTCATTTGCTTAAATAGCTACATTTTCATTACAACAGGGTAGAGTAGATTGGTTGTGTTTCAGATTTCTAGTTATCGCATGAGCTTTGGAGTTTGTGGTCTTGATTTAGTACTTGGTTCATTTCATCATTATTGTCTTCAATCACTCTCTTTCTATAAGAGATCTCACTCATCTTGTAATTTCCTTCAGCACGAATTACTTAAGCGTGAGCCAATAAATCACGTCTTCAGCGGATTATACCCGTAGATCTCCTTACCGTCTGATCCAAAACAAACTTGACAAATCACCGTCTGATTCATTTCAACACTTGACTTTATGCACTCCAGATCTCCATCATCAATCTATCTAGCTTGATCCAATGGTTATTGTGAATTCTTCCACCTTCTTTATGTGCTTCAAAACTCCACCTCTGATCTGTCATGCCCTCGATCCAACAACTATCACGTCACCTAATCACCAACTAGCTTGGTTGATCTCCACCGTTGATCAACCCCGCCCAATCCAATAGCTATCACTCAATCTCACGTAGCTTCTTGCACGATCGATATCTGCCTGATAGCACGTGAGAAAAGTTGTTTTCTCGTGCTATGTGTCACCCAGTTAAGCTAATCACACAAAATTTTGGAATTCTGCTTACAACCTTGAGGGCGCGCGAGAAACTGCTTACTGCCTACGGAAACCCACTCCATAATTCCACACGTTTTTTTACCTTTTTGCCACTCATCCTCCATTAATCCTATCCATCCATATATTCACTCAATCTCACACGATAGGATCTTTGTCATTCATCTTCCGGTTAGTCTTGTTCATTCATCTCTCAACTTGAATCTCCTGCAATAGGATCTCCGCCATTCATCTTCCGATTAGTCTTTTTTGTCCATCTCTTGAATTAAACCCCACGAGATAATATCTTCATCATTCATCTTCTGAATATTCCTATCCATCCATATATTCACTCAATCTCACATGATAGGATCTCCGTCATTCATCTTCTGGTTATTATTATCCATTCATCTCTTGACTTAAACCTCTTGTGATAGGATCTTTTCCATTCATCTTCCGATTAGTCTTATTCATCCATCTACTCACATAATCTTCAGCAATAAGATATTTGTCGCTCATCTCCCCTTAATATTGTTCTCGATCGATCCAATGGTTCCTATGCGCTTCTTCTTTGTTACGTCCTCCTTTCACTGATTTCATCCTCCGACTACTTTTCTTCTTGACTCCTTCCCGAACCTTGTTCTGCATATCCTTAAAATGTTTCCATTCCCAAGCTTTGACTTGGTCATTCAATACTGTCTAATCATCGCAAACACCAAAAAAAGCCAAAAGAAAGTGGAGATAGATTTAGTTTAGTTTCCTTGCTTACACCTTAGTATTGTTTGATGCTCTTTACTTCTGCAACTTAGAAAAGGTTAGTGTTGATTTAGCAATTCTACTTAGTTTAGTTGTTTAAATGGTTAATTAGGATATGTTGTGATTTAGCATTACATGTTGTTTTCTTCATTATTGCAGTAGATTAGCTCTCTTAGAATAGATTTTCTCTTCTTCCATCAAAGAATCAAGCTTCTTTTGACTCTATAGAAGTTTGGCTTGGAACCCCTAGGATCTCTGGCCAGATGAAAAAGTGACAACAGGCAGGACGTTCACTTCTACTTGTGCGTATAGCACTGTCACCTCCAAGTTTGTACGAACCCCAGGTTGATAAGTAAAGCTGGTAGCACGAGAGTTGCAGCATCCTTGCTGCAATACTAGCGCTCATCACTTTTTGGTGTCATTGCTAGGGAGGTGCCAGAGTAGAATGTGGTTACTGCTTTCTTTTCTTCTATTTCTAGTCTTCTTTATTTTCTTCTATTTCTAGTCTCCAATCTTCTTCCATTAGTTTATTTCTACAAAAGTAATCTAGTATCTTCCTTTCTTTGATTTGTCATTATCTGCTTTCCTTACCATTCTGCAAGTAGAATTTCAATTCAACAAGTAGTTTCTTTCTGTCAATAGTTTTCATTCAATCAACAATTTCATTTCTACAAAGTACTTGCTAAAAAAATCTTCCAAAAACCAACCCAAAAACATTTCCTTTCATGCCTCGTAGGAGTAGGGACAATTTAGGAAAATTCTTGCCAACATCCAACCTTCTCTCTTCTTCGGTGGCTGTGAATTAGAGGAACCCTTAGGTGAGCAACCTGACATATTTGAAGAACCTATAGGGGAAGAAAAAGAAGAAGAATCCATTCCTACTTAACCAATGGCTGACAACTGAAATTACAGGGGGGATAGAGAGAGAGTTGAGGGTGCCTTCCTATTGTGGCCAGCAACAACCCCCCTTCTTATTTAGTTTAATTCCTAATACTAAATAAGTGGGGACCCTTTATTGAAAAATTTTAAAAAATAAATTAGTGCTTCTATTCCCTTTTTGAATAAATCTTACTATCATAAACTTAGGAGAATACCTGAAAAAATCCAAAAGGACTTAAGTTTTATGATAAGTTCGAACAAAGTCGTTCTCTCAATAATAAAGCGTCACATTGCAAAAAAGGTAATGGATAACATCTTATAAGCAAACTCCTAAGATTGCGAAATCGCGATGCCAGATCGCACACTGAAGAAACTCATCACATCGCAGTTTTCATATGCATCAAGTATCACTTAAAATGAAATACCTCCAGCCACCGATATGTAATGACGCATCTCTCAAATCACATTTCGCACAAACATATGGTAACAGATGATTTTCAAACACAACGGATTAGCAATATTGCGATCTGCGATATTGCAAAGAAAATCACAAAATCGCTTTATCGCAGATTTGCAGGGCTCGTCGTTCGAAAAGTTTTTCCATAAACCAATGCCAAGTTATGTGCATTAATGTTAATTTAATGAGTTAGTTGATGATCATAATGAAATATGGTTTGGATATGATCGAAAGGTCATTTCACGTAGGGTGATATATTTTATATGATTTCGTCATTTAAAGCTTTCCCGTCACCTTATATCATTACTCTTTCCTTATTTGTAAATTGCAGTAGTAAAAAGCAAAGAGGTATACATAGTAGTGTGCAGAATATTATGGGAAAGAAGGGAAAAGCTCCGAGTTTTGAAGGCAAAGAAATGACGCCCTTATATACAGACACCACCTGTAAAAGAGACAGCAACGTTACTACTTGGGAAGGCATGTACAATCTACTTGAGGAAGAAAATCCCAGAGTAATGAAGATTACAACAACTACAGATTCACGCGGGTCATTTGAGGCATCAATTACAGAACTAGCATGCTCATTCTTACACCGGATAGCGGCGAGGCCCAAGATTCTTCCATACATGGACATGCTTAAATGGGTACTGGATAATGATGATATAACATACATACAATTTAAGACTCAAAGACAAGGACTCATTGGTCATTCACTCCACAAAATTTAAGGTTTATATATCCTCTAACAAAACCACACAAGAGGTGAAAAATAGCACCAAGGAAGCCCGGACCAAGAAACGGAGGTAGTTTCGTGCTAAGCGGGCAAAACCCCTTGAGAAGGAAATCCTCTGATCACCCAGTCGCCTGTAAGCCCAAAAAATTGTAGGAAAAAGTGCTAAAGGCTAAAGGCAAAACCGGAGCTCTAAAAACTAATGGTATTTATCAAAGATATCGTTAAACTGGTATGTAAATATCTGACCAAATGAACAGCATCTATAGACACGCTGGAGACAAAAGGCTAAAGAAAGAGCAGAGTTTATCAAGAGCTTAACCAAGTCGAATTGGGATTCTTACTGGTGATACTTGGTAAAATCACACAGTCAATGCATGAATCTCAAATGCCTCATTAACTCAGCTGAGAAGATGGTGCCAGCACTTGCCGATTCTATTTTCGCAGGGCAACTTAAGTCGGAGGTTGGCCAACCAACTCTCCTCAAGCCAATGCTAAATGCTTGCAACCACAGAGAACAGATACATAGATAGTTAATCGCCATATTCAGTTTTAGTTTTAGTTTTACTTTATTTTTTCCTTAGATGAGGACGGTCATTTAAACCTCCTCCTATATACTATTTTTAGATTTAGCTAGTAGTATTTCAACCCTTCTCATGCATTTAGAGAAGGGTATTGAAATTTGTCAAAAGCGTTTCCTCAAAGCATGCACTTATGCACCCTCCAAGGAAGTTTTAATGAATGAATGGAACAAGATTTATTGATATTTGTGTTTAATATCTGCTACTGAAATTGCACTTTTGTACTCTTAGTAGATGTTGAATTAAGAGGAGAGAAATCATTATTGCTAAAGCTCATGAGTAGAACTTGTTATCAATGGTACTTTTATCTCTTAACAATTTCTACTTATGTGTTAAGGTGATATTTATGTTCAGTTATTTATATATGAATGCTTAAATGCTTGAGTTATCATTTGGCACTTTTGGACAGTGATGGCTATTCTATTTAAGCTTAATATATGAGTGACTTATTATGCGATATGCTTTTCACAATTGTTTCGGCTAACATTTTATACGAAACTGTTTATCTTTATTGAATTCTTTTCTCATAGTGATTGAATGATCTTTATTACCAATTGCTATTAGAAATTATTTTAGATCGCATAACTGAAAGAATAAATCCCAGGTTAGTTTTAGAATTAGATATTTCTATTCATTAGAATACAATTGCATGTTGTTAAATTAGATTTAGAATAAAAGCATTTTACTTAGAAATTACTAGAAAGGAAATATCAATTCTCAACACACACACACAAATTAGGAAAATGGTCCTATTATCCCCAGTCAGACCCACCATCCCAAATAGAAAAGGAGCTGCTTTCAAGGTCCGGACTAGGTGGGTATCCCCCTTGTTGTAGACCCAAATTTCAGGGCTTCAACATATTTGGCGCTAGAAGGAGGGCCCAAAATGTGAATGGAAAATAAATCTAAATCTAAATACCATTCTGAGAGTAAATCACCCTCACCATCTTCCTCGACTTCTCGATCGTATTTAGAATCTTTGAATCTTGAGCGAGAAGTCGATAAAACAACAACCACTACCACAAACCCGAACATTTCAGAGAAATCTACTATTGAACCTCCTAAAGTTGAATCTTTGATCCATAAACTTCAGTGATTTTCTATATCACCCCAAAAATCTGAAAAATCTCAAGGTAGTGTGACTTTGCAATATAAACCTTCTCATCCTCTTACTAGATTGTAGAGGGAAAAGTTTGGTATCAAACCAACTGAATTACCTCTACCTAAAAGGAAAAGAGCAAGGAAATCACCTAAAGGGTCTGATAGTGAGACTCTTTCATCATCATCTTCCATCTCAACCTCTCCACCACGAAGTCAACCATCCACCCCTCCACTTCAAATTGTTGTCCACCAAACCACTGAAACTTCAACATCTCCTTCTCAATCATCTGGAACTATAATATCCTCTTCTTCCCAACTACAAGGAACATCTTCTGCTCTTTCCTCTGTTAGTAGTTCAACGATGGCCCAAACCCCATGGAATAACCCAACGACAGTCTTAATGCTTGCACCCTTGAGTCAAATATTGGTCCATCCTGAAAAATGGTTGCCTAAGTTTAATCCTGAAATAGGCATGCTAGCAGAAGAACACATAAACAAATTTATGTTATCTATAAATCTCATCGGAGTTACTAATGAAGATGCTATTGTCCAACTCTTTCCTTACACTTTACAAGGAGCAGCCGGATCATGGTATTTTTCATTACCATTCGAATCTATCACTAGTTGGGATATTTTCCAAGAGCAATTCTTGACTAAGTTCAGCGATGACAAGTCTACTGCAACACTAATAAATGACATGTCTAACCTTAGGACTGAATCAAGGGAACCTATCAAAGATTTTAACTTGCATTTTAATAAACTTTTGAATAAAATTCCTACCGCTTCCAAGCCTAGCGAAGAAGTTTGAAGTGAATGGTACATATCTGCTCTACCATCAAACATAGCAATATTCGTTGATAGGGCTGCCAAAACAACTTTAGTTGAAAATATGAAGGAAGCAATAGCAGTAGAGAAATGTATCATAGCCTTAGAGAAGAAAAACGTTTTTGATGAATGAAAATCTAAAAAGGTTACCTTTAAAGAATATCCCAAGAAAAAGCAATCAAAAGACTCATTTGATTTACAAGGACTGCAGAAAGTTTTAAAAACCATGTCTAATGAAATGGTTGACATTAAGAAACAAGTGGTAAAGACTTCTTCAAAAAATATTTACAGGCCTTATAGGAAAAATCCTTCAACTGATTCTAAGCCTCCCAATGCTATTACAAATGCAGAATCAGAAGAAGAAGAAGAGGAAGTTTCTAACGAGGAGCCTACTGATGAAGAAGAAGTTGTAGAAGTATAGGGAATGTGGGACTTCATTCTCCCAGATGAATAGGATCAAGAGGCATCACCAGTCAGTACTAGAAGTAGAAATCAACTCGATCCTCCACAACCTACTCCTAAGCTAAAGAGATCAAGCTCAATGTCTAGGGATAAAGTCGCAGGTAAGAAAACGTCACTCAAAGTGACTCAAACAAGCCCAGTCCAAACAGATTCACCAACTCCATCTAAAACATTGATTGTTTATGATGAGGTGGAGTATAATATCATAGAAGACATGAAGAAGACTAGTGCTAACATTACTTTTTATGAATTGAGTAAGTTAAAACATCAACAAAAGCTACTTTTGAAAGAGTTACATGCAATACTTTTTGCACCTCTACCTGCCATTGTAATCTCGCAAGCTTCTCATGAGATGGGAAGACCTCCAACTAATGTGACTAATAAAGTCAATCCAAACGATATTTCTTTAATTGGAGGAAGGTCAAGATCTCATACTCTCCCATTTCGTTTTACTTATGAAGTTTTCAACAAAAACTTGCATAATTGTTTAGTAGATTCAGGAGCTTCATCTAATATCTTACCTAAATCAATATGTGAAAAGTTGAACATTCAACCTCAAAAATCTGTAGCACGCATAGTTCAGCTAGATTGGTCGCAGGTTGAAGTGATTAGTGAACTAAATCAAGTTACCATAAGGATGTCATCTAATCCAAAGGTATGTCAAGTTATTTATATTTTAGTTGCAGATATTCTAGAATTCTATGGCTTAATTCTTAGCAGAGATTGGTCTAAAAGGCTTCATGGATACTTTGCAATTGATTGGTCACATATGTGGCAACCTTATAATGGTAAACTGAATCAGATAAAGGTTGAGTGAGAAAGACATCAAAAATACATAGTAATAGAATTGAAAGGAGAAAACGAACTTGTAGCATACAACAGCAATATAAGTGGCAACTATTCTGTTGAGTCTTTCTTAGGAAATTTTAATGCTCATAGTTCACCTTACTTAGAACATTCTATTTTGTCTCAAGTATAAAACTTTTCTAAAATAGATAGTTCTAAATGTATTAATTTTATAGATAGTCCTGTGAATAAATATTTATTTTGGAAGTTATTTTTTGATGGTTCTAAGTCTAACGATGGAGCAGGAGTAGGATGCGTATTAGTTAGTCTAGAGGGAAACAAAACTATTCTGACTTGTAGACTCGAGTTTGATTATGCCAATAACACTGCAGAATACGAGGCTTTAGTCCAAGGATTATACAAGGAAATCAGATTAGATATCAAGTATCTACAAGTCTTTAGAGATTCTGAAATTGTTATTAGACAGGTACGAAATACTATACATTGTCTATCAGGTCATTTAATGCATTATCAATCTTTAGTATAAGATCTGACTGAACATTTTATAGCATTCAATATTTCATCAATTCCCAGACTCCAAAATGCTAGCACTGACCTCTTGGAAAATGTAGCTTCCAAGCTCATTCCCTCAGAAGACTATAGCCCATACAGATTCTCAATCAAATTGATCTTTAGACCCTCGATCCCTGATAATATTACCAATTGGAGAATTTTCAATGATGATCCTAATATTGTAAGCTTCCTCACATCAGGGGGATCTTACACTAATCAGATAATTGATGAGAACCAACATGACAAACAATTGCAACAAGATACCACTAATAATGCTATGCCAAAATTAGTAGTCAAGTTGGAAGACCTATATGATTTGAAAGACCGATTCAAAATATCTACCAATTCAAAACTTCAAAGTTCAACTCTGAACTATGAATTAGTAAATCTAGGAATTGATACTGAGTCGCAGAATATCAATCTAGGTCTTGGCCTAGCCCCTGAAGAAAGATTAGCATATGTTCATCTCCTAAAACAATACAAAATTTTCTTTGCCTGGAACTATGATGACCTTAAGGCTTACGACACTTCTATCATTCAGCATACTCCAATGATAAATGATGAAAAACCTGTCCAACAAAAGTTGAGAAAGATCCATCCTAATCTGGAAATCCAGATTAAGTCTGAGCTCAATAAATTATTTAAAGCCAAAATTATTTTTCCCGTTTGACATTCTAGATGGGTTTCCAATATGGTTCCCATTAAAAAGAAAAACAGAGACATTAGAATTTGCATTGACTTTTGAAACCTTAACAAAGCCTGCCAAAAGGATAATTTTCTCCTACCTCCCATGGAGAAAATATTGCAAGCAGTTGCAGGATCACAATTAATGTCCTTTTTGGATGGTTTCTCTAGCTACAACCAAGTTTTGGTCCAGCCTGACGATCAATTAAAGAGCACGTTCGGAACCAAATGGGGTACTTATGCGTGTCAAAAGATGCCTTTTGGTCTGATCAACGCTGGCGCCACATTTCAAAGGGCCATGGACATCACATTTAAGGGATTAGTAAACAAATCAGTGTTAATATACTTGGATAATATAACTGTATATTCTAAAAAATGTGGTAATCATCTCAGAGACTTAAAGCAGATCTTCCAACATTGCCAAAAGTATGGGATTTCACTGAATCCAAAAAATTCCTTTTTTTCATTAAGTGAAGGAAAAATTCTTGGATTTATAATGTCAAAATCTGGAATCGATATTGATCCTGATAGAATCAAGGAGATTTCTAAAATACCCTTGCCTCACAACAAGAAAGCTATGCAATCCTTCCTTGGCAAAATTAATTTTGTTAAAATATTTGTTCTAGATTTCTTAAGGATCGTATCTCCCTTACAAGCAATGATTAAAAAGAATTCAATCTTTAAATGGGGCCAAGAGAAATATGAAGCATTCAATCTGATTAAACAAGCAATTGTAAATGCCTCATCCTTAGCAACTCCAAATTTCTCAGATCCTTTCATTTTGTACACATTTGCCTCTAATAGATCATATGCTGTGATACTCACTCAAGAAAATCAAGACAAGGTAGAAGCCCCAATTTCCTTTTTCAGTTCAAATCTACAAGGAGCCAAATTAAATTATTCTGACGTCGAGAAACAAGCTTATGTGGTTTTCAAAGTAATCAAACACTTCAAACCCTTCCTACTTAAAACCCATACAAAAATCATAGTACCATTTCCAACGGTAAGAAATCTCTTAGTACATAAAGACCTGGGTGAGAAAAGAGCTAATTGGGTTACTGCCTTACAAGAATACGACAGTGAAATTAAACAAGCAAATATTGTAAAAGGTCAAGGCTTTTGCAAAATGATGGATGGAGCATCACTTATTTCCAAAATACCATCTTCAGAAGTACAAATGTATGAGGTAAGCCTAAACGATATTGAATCATTATATGTTGATATCATATTTTATCTAAAGAACGGATATGCTCCTTCAAACCTAGATTATACAAAGAAAAGAGCCCTAAGACTGAAGGCTAAGTAATATCAACTCATGAACGATTTACTTTTTAGGATGAATTATGATTCTATTCTCCTTTGATGTCTTGAGAAATCTGAAGCTAAAAAGGTGTTGCAGGAACTCCATGATGGACCAGCAGTTGGACATTATGCTGGAGATGCTACAGCACATAAAATCTTGCTTGCAGGGTACTATTGGCCTACACTATTCAAAGACGCACATAGCTATGTAAGCAAATGTCAAGTTTGAAAAACTACTGCTGGAAGACAAAAGAAACCATCGTTTCCTTTGCAACTACTCAATAATGATCAACCTTTTGATCAATGGGGATTGGATATAATATGTGAGATCATTCCTCACTCTTCTAAATAGCATAGGTATATCCTTACAACTACAGATTATTTTACTAAATGGGTAGAAGCAGTTCCTCTCAAGAAAGCTATTGCCAAACACACCATTGATTTCATAGATTAGTTCATAATCACCCGGTTTGGTTTACCCTCTGCTTTAATGTTTGATAATGCATCGTATTTTTCTAGCAATTCTATGACTAAATTTGCGCTCAAAAGAGGGTTTAAGTTTAAATACTCTGCCGATTATTACCCACAGGGGAACGGGTTAGTTGAATCAATAAATAAAAATTAATTAGAATCATTAAGTGAACCATCAATCGAAATCATAAGAATTGGCACAAATCTTTAATGTATGCTCTATGAGTAGACCGAATAACGTAGAAAGCCTCCATTGGAACTTATCCCTTTAATTTAGTTTATGGGAAAGAAGTGGTCCTTCCAACTCATCTAGTGATTCCCTCTTTGGCCTTAGTTCAATTTGTTGACGAAACGCCAACTTCTTCCTTACAACTAAGGCAACTGCAAATCCTTAAGCTAGAAGAGCAATGAGAATAGGCTAAAATAACTCATGCTCATCACCAAGCATTAGTAAAAGCTTCTTTTGATTCAAACATGGTATCTAGAAAGGACTTTCAAATTGGAGATCTAGTTTTAAAATGGGACAAGGCTCACGAAGAAAAAGGAAAACATACGCAATTCCAATGAATGTGGCTTGGCCCTTTCCAAATTATGGAACTCATAGATCCATCTACTTTTATATTATAGGATCTAACAGGAAAAAGAGAATCTTTACCTGTTAACGAGCAGATCCTCAAAAAATACTTTCCATTGGAGATCATTCTTCTATTTTTGTAAATTAGCTTTTCCTTTATTTTGATAATAAAACCAGTTTTAAATGGTTGCATTTGGAATTCATGAAAAACACAAGTATTTCTTTTAGATTTTGTTTTTTGCTTGTAGAAATAGAACTGATTTGGAAAATTGGTCATTATTATTGAAAGGTACAATCAAAATCTATAAACCTGAAAATGATACTAGTTTCAACCTTGCAAATTATGATAAAAAACAACCTTCAGTGAGAATTTGTTTTATATCAATCAAATGAAAGACATCAGAAACAAAACAAAGATTCTCTATAGAAAAGCTCTTTCCATAAACTCAACTATTGTCGTCCAGAGCTATTCTTAAGGAAACAATGACTTCCTCCCCACCTAGAGAATTATGAGCTTCAAGGAATAATCCAGTGTACACTTTAAACTTAAAGAATAAGAGGTCTCATCACGAGCTGACTTATCATAATCATAGATATTATAGCTTGCTAACTTTGCCAAAACTGCATACCACAACAAGGCAATGACTCAAGATTGATGCAATCAAAAGATAAGGGGTCTCATCACGAGCTAGCTTGTTCAGCAAAGTTATAAATCAAGTGAGTGGCACTGTCATAATTTGGCTACC
The DNA here is from genome assembly GCA_000404065.3 of Pinus taeda. NCBI lineage: Eukaryota > Viridiplantae > Streptophyta > Pinopsida > Pinales > Pinaceae > Pinus > Pinus taeda. The sequence goes on along the minus strand of APFE031584921.1, from coordinate 137,717 downwards.
AAACCAAGGCATTGTTATTTAAGAATTAAAATAAAAAAAAAAAGCAATAAGTGTGAATATGGATTTCTCTTTGAAAATCATATATTTCTCCAAGTAGAATACATGATCATTGCTAGGTAACAGGTAACCCTGTCAAGGCTATAAATGACTGCTGGTAGCAGAGGCTCCACCTACGACAAATGAGCATATTTAAAACTGATCTACAAGAACACTTTGTTTTTATCTTTAGAAACCAAGCTGATGTAAATACAGTGACTAGCTCTAGGAAGTAAATAATCAAAGTTAACATAGAAGAAACAAACTATCATTAATAGTTGAAAGCATGGTGTACTTTATCTTTCTATAATAAAGATTGATTTTCTTAAAAAGCCTTTTGTTTTGGAAGTTTAGAAAATCAAAAGAAAATAAGAGATAACTGGTTCTTCCAAGTGAATCGCCAATTGTTGTGGCCAGCAACAACCCCCCTTCTTATTTAGTTTTATTACTAATACTAAATAAGTGTGGACCCTTTATCAAAAAATTTAAAAAAATAAATTAGTGCTTGTATTCCCTTTTTGAATAAATCTTACTATCATAAACTTAGGAGAATACCCGAAAAAATCCAAAAGGACTTAAGTTTTATGATAAGTTCGAACAAAACCATTCTCTCAATAATAAAGTGCCACATTGAAAAAAAGGTAATGAATAACATCCTATAAACAAACTCCTAAGATTGCAAAAGCGCAATGCGAGATCGCACACTGAAGAAACTCATCGCATCACAGTTTTCATATGCATTAAGTATCACTGAGAATGAAATACCTCAAGCCACTGATATGCAATGGTGCATCTCGCAAATTGCATTTCACACAAACATATGGTAATAGATGATTGTCAAACACAATGGATTAGTGATATTGCAAAGAAAATCACAGAATCGCTTTGTCGCAGATCTGCAAGGCTCATCTTTCGAAACGTTTTTCCATAAACTGATGCCAATTTATGTGCATTAATGTTAATTTAATGAGTTAGTTGATGATCATTAATGAAATATGGTTTGGATCTGATCGAAAGGTCATTTCACATAGGGTGATATATTTTATATGATTTCGGCATTTAAATCTTACCCGTCACCTTATTTCTTATCATTACTCTTTCCCTATTTATAAATTGCAGGAACGAAAAGCAAAGAGGTATACATAGTAGTGTTCAGAATATTATGGGAAAGAAGGGAAATGCTCCTAGTTCTGAAGACAAAGAAATGACACCCTTATACACAGACACCACTTGTAACAGAGATGTTGGCATTACTACTTGGGAAGGCATGTACAGTCTACTTGAGGAAGAAAATTCCAGAGTAATGAAGGTTACAACAACTGCAGACTCGTGTGGTTTATCTGAGGCGTCAATTACAAAACTAGCATGCTCATTCTTGCACCGGATAGCGGTGAGGCCCAAGATTCTTCCATACATGGACATGGTTAAATGGGTACTGGATAGTGCTGATATAACAGACAGATAGTTTAAGACTCAAAGCCAAGGACTCATTGGGTCGTTCACTCCATAAAATTTAAGGTTTATATATCCTTTAACAAAAATGCGCAAGAGGCGAAAAATGGCATCAGGGAAGCACAAATTGAGAAATAGAGGCAGTTTCTGATGCATGATTAGCAGGGCAAAACCCCTTGAGAAGGAAAGCTTCTGATCACTTAGTCGCCTGTAAGCCCAAAAAATTGTAGGAAAAAGTACTAAAGGCTAAAGGCAAAACCCAAGCTCTAAAAACTAGTGGTATTTATCAAAGATATCCTTAAAGTGGTACATAAATATCTAACCAAATGCACAGCATCTACAGATAAGCTGGAGACAAAAGGCTAAAGAAAGAGCAGAGTCTATCAAGAGTTTAACCAAGTTGACTTGGGATTTTTACTAGCGATACTTGGTAAAAACACACAGTGAATGCATGACTCTCAAATGCCTCATTAACTCTGCCGATAAGATGGCGCCAGCACTTGCCGATTATGTTTTCGCAAGGCAACTTAAGTTGGAGGTCAGCCAACCAAATCTCCTCAAGCCGATGCTGAATGCTTGCAACCACAGAGAACAGATACATAGATAATTAATCGCCAGATTCAGTTTTAGTTTTTCTTTATTTTTTCCTTAGATGGGGATGGTCATTTAAACCTCCTCCTATATTTTCGTAATAAACTATTTTTATATTTAGCTAGTAGTATTTCAACCCTTCTCATGCTTTTAGAGAAGGGTCCTGAAATTTTTCAAAAATGTTTCCTCAGAACATGCACTTCTTCACCCTCCGAGGAGGTATTGATGAATGAATGGAACAAGATTTATTGATATCTGTGTTTAATATCTGCAACTGAAATTGCACTTTTGTACTCTTAGCAGATGTTGAATTAATAGGAGATAAATCATTATTATTGAATCTCATGAGTAGAACTTGTTATTAATGGTACTTTTATCTCTTAACGATTTCTGCTTATGTGTTAAGGTGATATTTATGTTTAGTTATTTATATATGAATGCTTGAATGCTTGAGTTATCATTTGGCACTTCTGTACGGTGATGGCTATTCTATTTATGCTTAATATATGCATTACTTATTATGCAATATGCTTTTCATAATTTTTTCGACTAACTTTTTATACGAAATAGTTTATCTTTATTGAATTCTTTTCTCATAGTGATTGAATGATCTTTATTACCAATTGTTGTTAGAAATTATTTTAGATCGCATAACTGAAAAATTAAATCCTAGGTTAGTTCTAGAATTAGATATTTCTATTCATTAGAATACAATTGCATGTTGTTAAACTAGATTTAGAATAAAAGCATTTTACTTAGAAATTATTAGAAAGGAAATATCAATTCTCAACATACACACACAAACTGGGAAACTAGTCCCATTATCCCCAGTCGAACCCACCATCCCGAATAGAAAAGGAGCTTCTTTCAAGGTCCAGGCTGGGTGGGTATCCCCCTTGCTGTAGACCCAATTTTTGAGGCTTCAACACTTCCCCATTAGGGAAACCAATCGGGACACTAAGATGAAGAATATAAGCCCCTCTTCTCTACGTTATTTTCATGGCCTGACCACAAAGGACCTTGACACTTTACTGTTTAAGTTTGTTGTTACATGTCGAACCTATGACTATAAAAATGATGCGAAAAAGTTAAAGTTGTTTCCATCTACCTTCAAGGATGTAGCATTGCATTGGTTCATGGGTTTACCTAGAGATAGCATCACAACTTGGGCTCAGATGCAGCAGGCTTAACAACAAATATAGGGACTACTGTAGGTCAAAGGATACTAAGGAAGAGATTTTTAGGATGACCATGGGCCAGGATGAATCCTTACAAGACTATGAAGAAAGGTTCCA
>APFE031584921.1:122383-132392 GCA_000404065.3 Pinus taeda | reverse complement strand
GACTTAATTGAGCACCTGCTCTAAAGTCCACCTCCTAGTTCATTACCATTAGAAGAAGAAGTAAGAGAAACATAGAACAATCATCCAATTGACTTATGCTTGGCCAATTCCAATCCACTCCATGTCAAAACCATAGAGTTTGGCCCAGAGAAAACTTTGAAAATTAATCCATCTCTTTCTGCTCTTGAACAGGAAAAGTTATGCAACATACTGAGAGAAAACCTTGAAGCCTTTGCTTGGAGTTACAAGGAAATGAAGGGAGTACACCCCTTAGTGTGTACTCACCACATATACATCAAAGACGGTTGTAGGCCAGTCAGGCAACCACCGTGGAGGGTGAATCCAGCTCTTAAAGATATAGTCAAAGAGTAACTACAAACACTATTAGATGCAGGATTCATTTACCCTATCTCTGATAGTGAACGAGTCTCTCCTTTAGTGATAGTTCCCAATAAAAATGGTAAGTGGGCGATTTGTGTCAATTACAGGGAGATGAACAAATCCACAAAGAAGGATCATTTTCCCCTACCCTTTATTCACCAAGTGCTAGATGGTCTCATAGGGAAGAAGTTCTTTTCTTTCCTAAATGGATTTAGTGGGTAAAACCAAATCAAAATCTGTCTAGAAGACTAAGATAAGACCACATTCACCTATCCTTGGGGTACTCCTTTTGGCTTATGCAATGCTCCTGCTACTTTCTATAGAGCAGTCTTGAGTATTTTTTCTGAATTAGTACATGATGCATTGGAAATTTATATGGATGATTTTACACCTTATGGCTGTGATTTTCAAGAAGCCCTGACCAACCTAGGCTAAGTATTGCACAAATGCATTGAAATGAACCCGTATCTTAGTCCAAAAAAATGTGAATTCTTAATGACTAAAGGGACTGTGCTAGATCATTCATATCTCAATAAGGACTGCAAGTGGACCCAAACAAAATAGCAATCATCCAAAGAGTCTCACCTCCTCAAATGCAAAGGGATGTCAGGAGTTTCTTGGGGTTAGATGGATACTACCAAAGGTTCATAAAGGACTTCAACAAGTTGGCCTCTTCTTTATTTGGGTTGTTGGCTAAAGATTCTGAGTTTATATTGTCAAAGAGTTGTCAAGAGGCCTTAGACATTTTAAAGGGTAGGTTAACCACTGCACCAATTCTTCGAGGCCCAAACTGGGCCCTTCCTTTTCATATTCATGTTGATGCCTCACACAAAGCCATAGGAGTAGCCTTACATCAAGTAAAGGAGAAATTCCCTATGCCATCTACTTTGTCAGTAAGAACTTGTCAAAGGCTGAGCTAAATTATACTGTCATAGAAAAGGAATTCTTGGCTGTTGTGCATTCATTAAACAAATTTAGGAATTATAATACAAGCTATCAAACATTTGTGCATACTGACCATGCTGAATCAAATACTTAATTAACAAACCAGATGTGAATGCTAGAATTATAAGATGGTTGCTTTTATTATATAAGTTTGATCGAACTATTGTTGATAAGCCTAGTAAGGAAAATGTTGTTGCAAACTTTCTATCCAAGATGAATCTGCATGTAGGTAAAGAAGGAATGGTGGATGACCAGTTACCAAATGAGAATTTATTTTCTGTTTCAGTTCTCTCCCCATGGTTTGCTGATATAGAAAACTATTTGGTATCAACACATTTCCCACCAAACATGCCCTCCAAATAAAAGAGCAAGATAGTCAAGAAAAGCGCCCCCTTCACCTGGATTGGAGGCAATCTTTTCAAACTTGGCCCAGATCAAATTTTGAGAAGGTGTGTAAGGAAAGAGGAATTTTTGGACATCCTTTTGACTTGTCATGATGGGCCTTGTGGAGGTCATTTTGCAGCAAAGAGGACAACATTCAAAGTATTACAAGCAGGATATTATTGGCCCACTCTTCATCAAGATGTGAAGAAGTACATTAGTCAGTGTGATTCGTTCAAGAGGATAGGAAAGTCTACTCCAAGAGATGAAATTCCCCTACAACCTCAAGTCACTTTCAAGCCATTTGACAAGTGAGGCATGTACTTCATTGGACCTATCAACCCTCCTTCAAAGAAAAAACAATACATTATTGTGTGCACTGATTATTTGACTAAGTGGGCTAAAACCAATGTATTTTTTAACCCCATACAGAAATTACCTACATACGAATTCTAAAACATAGAAAATAAACAATGTGAGAGCATAACACATAAAACACATATACAGAGATTTTCCCCTAGATCCCAAAACTGAGACTACCAGCTTGATTTTTCATTATATTACTTTCAATGTTACAATACATATTTATACATGCCGAAGCATCCAATACCATGGACCAAAAACTATCGCATCCAAAACCAAGGATCGAAAACCATTGCATCCAAAACCATGTGCAAAAAATCATGCACAAAACCATAGGTAGGTCCGCCCAACCTAATATAGGGTCCAAAAACAAAATTTTCCGAGGCATTGCCCCAGACCCCATAGAGTGGGGTTACCTGCACCCCTTAAACCCCCTATGACTCCCCTCACTACATAATCGGCACAACGAAGGGGGGGCTCCACCCCCCTTCCAATCCCCCAGTTAACTACGTGGGCTAGTCACAGAAAGAATATAACACAACCCAACATTCTTGGTGATTAAGGAAACGACAGAAGAAAAGGTGGCTTAGTTCTTAAGGAAGAATGTATTCTACAAATTTGGGTACCCTAGAGAGCTAGTCATAGACCAAGGTAGCTAGTTTACCTCCAGCATGATTGAAGAACTACTTAGCGATCACAAAATCAAGCATAGGACTTCCACTCCTTATCATCCACATGCTAATGGGAAGTGGAGGTGACCATCAGGGCACTGGAGAGCATCTTAACCAAGGTAGTATGTAGCAACAAGAAGGATTGGGTAGAGAGACTAGTTGAGGCCACCTGGGCCTATAATAAAACATGGAATACCACCAGTGGATTTACACCCTATGAGTTGGTTTATGGGAAAAAATCTTTGTTGTCTGTTGAGTTTGAATATAACACGTTGAGGATGGTAGCCCAACCAGATTTGGATCTCAGTCATGCAAAGAAAGAAAGGTTGTTCCTTTTGAATGGTTTGGGTGAATTCAGAACACAGGCCCTCCTACATACAGAGATAGTTCAGCTTTAGAGGAAGATCTAGCATGATAGACATATTAAGGAGAAGCAATTTCAAGAGGGCGATTAGGCATTGTTATATGATTCTAGGTATAAAGACTTCAAAGGCAAGCTAAGGACAAGATGGCTTGGACCTTATGTGGTGGAAAGATGCCATCATAATGGTTCAGTGCAAATCAGAACTATAGATGAAGAAGCCATTCCATTGCTTGTTAATCGACACCGATTGAAAATGTACAATAGGCCTTTATCAAAACAAGAGTTCATTAACAATATCAATAAGACAATGGTGATAGTGGAGCAAGTTCCAGCTCCTCCCTCATCAGGTCACTGAAAAAATAAAAAGAAAGAAAAAAAGAGTAAGGATTCAGGTGAAAACCTCCATGAGGTGCTTGAGTCCCACCTTTGGGTTGAAAACCCCATGAGGCAGTCTGATGATGAAAAAAAATGAAAAAAGAATAAGAATATCCCTAGGTGAAAACCTTCCTTGAGGTCCTAGGGTGAACATCTAGGGTGAAAACCTCCCAAGGCAGCTAGGTGTTTTTCAAAAAAAAAAAAAAAAAAGAGGTAAAAAGATGTAATTGTTATTTGCAGGTGGATGAGAAAAACAGTCAACGAGCAAAAAGAGGATCTAAAGGGCACCCTGCCTCACACATATCCATCTCCTCCAGTCCTTACCATGCATCACTCCATAATTTCTATTGTTTTCCACTCCATTGCTTCTATTTAGGCGAAGACTTTGTTTTCTACAGGATCCCCTATATTCCTATAGAAGCCTATCCCACAGCATATCAATCATCAGCTACAGGTCTTCACTAGGATGATCCAGGAGCTCCATACAGCAGACAACAAACAACAGACAATAGACAACAGACAACATACAACAAAGGAGGAAGAGTAATGACCGTGTAGCAAATAAACAACGCAACACCTCTGATCCTCGACAATTGCAATGTGGCATCAAGACCACAGGTAAGTATCCTCCTCACTCACTCATATGCATAATTTGATCAAAAGTTGTAAAGGTTACGAGGTAGTTAGTTTATAAGTCAAAAGGTGGCCAGTTAACTTGGCCACCTTTGTTCAGTCATCACATACAAAAATGGGTGTCCTCTCACACATGGCCATAGTCAACTCAAAGACAGAGGAGGAGTAGGACAAGAAATGGTTAACTACGGATCTACAAGGTGGGAGATGATTACGAGGAGTGGGAAACAAAATATTGTTTTCATGCATTCATGCATTCCACATCTTCAAAACTCCCTCACTCAAGTCACGCTTATAACTTTGGCCACCCACCGGAAGCAAGGATCATTGTTGTGCAAGAGAATTTCTACAGGAGCATGCACAAGAACAGTCTACAAGAGTAGTCTATAGGATACATAGAGGCAGTCTACAAGATAGACATAGAATGCTTCAAGAGGGAATATGATGAGAACTATCCACTATCATTATTCTAAAGAGGTAGGATCTAAAAATCTATCCCCATTTACAAACAAATGAACTAGAAATGTTCTAAAAGCTAGTGGATATAACAACTGTGGGAGGTGAAGTACATACACAAGAAACTTTGTTTTCTCCTGTATTTAAAATTCTTGTGTCAAACCTCTCATTTCCTCCACAAACCTTACAAGCAATATGACAGGAGGGTTTAATAGGAGAGAACCCACAAATATTGTGAGGATAAAACAACACCCCCAAGTGCTTGAAATCTTTATAACACTCCAATGGATGGGGTTTTTTGAAACATTCACAGGGTATGATGATGAGGTGGCTCAAGAATTTTCTCATTCCCTCACTCCACACAGTAGAATCCATGCCACTGTTATAGTTAGAGGGCTCCCTGTAGATCTCACCCAGAGCTCACCAGTAGGGTCACCACACTTCCCCTAGGAATTCCATGGATAAAAGAAGACAAAGCAGACAGTCAGGTGGCAAAAAGGAACTTCTTTTTAGAAGGTGAAGAACCCATAGAGGATAAAAATGAAGGATGGACAATCTACCATACCCATGGAGTGAGGCAGTTTACCAACTCATCAAATATATCTCATGTGATGGTAGATATAGTGTTGTTTATGGCTACCATTTTAGGATGCTTGAAGAATTAAGATTTGGGGTAGAAACACCTTTTCACCAAAGACTCATTATACCCTATTTCTTGATGCAATCACTCACAGACTCTAGCAACAAATTAAAGAAAGGGAAGTCCCAATAATTGGCTCACCATGGGTTGATCAGGATCCTCATTGAGGATGCTCTCCAAAACCTCAGGATCCCTATAACATGGTTAGTCTTCATAGACTTACCAACAGAGGATGACATCAAAACCCTCACCTATAGTGTTAGTCCTTCTGTCGGTGAGGAGGAGGCAAAACAAAAAGAAGAAGATACAGAGCTAGATGGGGATGAGATGGATGAAGAAGAAACTAATACAGAGGAACATGATAAAAGAGAAGAGAAGACGGATGATGCTGAAACAGAGGAGGAAACGAAGGAAGAAATTGATGGAGATGAGAAAGAACAACAAGAGGAAGAAGAGAAGAAAAACAAAGAGCTAAGTGGCTTAAGGGACAGAGAAGAAATAATGAGAGATCAACTCGAGAGGGAAAACGCATGGCTAAGAGGACAACTTCAAAAAAGGGAAAACCAACTAGCATGTATGGCCAGCCTCTCCTTGGAGGCCATCTAGTGTAGGATGCCAGTGAAATACTATGCTCTTTACCTCAGAGAACAATGGGGCAATTTCAAATTAAAACACTAGCACAAAGGGGCACCATGCCATTTTAGGACTACAGACAGTTTATTGATCTTTGTGATCAAATTACACTAGGGTATAGGGCCAAAATGGCTGAATTTTACTTGCACAACAAGGCCCTCATAGAGAATAATGTTTGGGATCCTAATGCTGAGCTAGGATATTTGCAATTAATGTCTTTGGCATCATGGATGAACCATGAGGAGTCAAGGGCTATAGAGATTAAAAGAATATTGGCCAAAGAGAAAAATGAACCTCTTTTCATCAAAGTTGAACAATCAAATCCCAAGGCCCTAATCAACATCCATAATATAATTGCAAATGATCCTTAGCTGGCACCTAGATATCTTGTTGCCCAAGAGCAAGCAATTTCACATTTTGAGGATATGTTTAGGTTGATAGGAGATAATAGTATACATGTCTGCTCAAGGACATGGAACATACTGTCACATAGCCTAAAGGCCAAAGAATATCACTCCCCTCAAAGGTTGAGAGAGGCACTCAACAGGACACCTATGTATAAGAAATAAATGCAAAGGTTGAAGGTCAATTGGATAGGTCTAAAACTCAGTCCACCACTACTACTAGGAATGCTATAAGGGAGAAAAGAAGAAGAGGAAAAGAGGCAGTGGGAAGAAGTAGAAAGGAAAGGAGGCTTCTATGCACAATAAGAAGAGACCACAACAAAGGCATGGGATTTCAGAGAGGCTAAGAGAGCCATGAAGCACATGAACATTGACTAAGTTGCTTAGAGGATGAGAAACACTTTCAGTAGGGGGTGATGATGAGCCTCATCATTGGGTAATTATATGGGCCTTAATTCACCTCCTAGTTTAGTCAAACCAACTATTCTCACAACTTATTGCATACTTTTGATTATATTTTGCTTATGAGATGAGTTAGATTTGGATATTTTTCTTTGTGGTCTAATGTGCATGTAATGCAGGATTAAAGGATAAAAGCAAGGAATTTTAGCAAAGACCTTGGTCAAAACTCAAATGGGACAAGGGAGAGGAATCATAGGAGGGAAATCCTCCTCATTTACTATTTCTCCATTCAAATATTCTTCCATCAGCTTGGAGTGCAACTAGCTTGTAGGTTGTAACCCCGTACAGAAATTACCTGCACACGAATTCTAAAACACATAAAATAAACAATGCGATAGCATAACACATAAAATACATATACACAAAGATTTTCTGTTGGATCCCAAAACTGGGACTACCAGCTTGATTTTTCATTATGTTCCTTTCAATGTTATAATACATATTTATACATGCTAGAGCATCCAATACCATGGACTGAAAACCATTGCGTCCAAAACCATGGACCGAAAACCATCGTTTCCAAAAACATGTGCGAAAATAATGCACAAAACCATAGGTGGGTCCGTGATCTAGGTGGACATTGGTGGCCACCTACCAAGTCCACTTGGACCCCCACCATTGTTTCTCTCAACATTTTCAGTTTCCTTAATTGTAGCACAACTTACTATTTTTAGCAGTCTTTTGGGTCTTGAACTTCCAGAGTCGTTTTGAGGCCCTAAATGACGTTTTTTGGGAAAACTAGGAGCAACATGGGTCCATGGACCGATGTTGCTCTTCCAAAAGTTATAGTTGATAGATCTTTCTAACAAGATATTGTGCACGTCAAACGAAGATCATATGCCAAAGTTATGACCTTGGCAAGTTGATGTACCAATTTACCCAAACGGGGCCCATAGTTTGGCGTTTCATCTTCTAGGGTTAGGTTTTTTTATGTTTAGAGTTTTCCATTGTTTCTCAATAATAAAGAGGCCTTCGAGCCTCATTGTAAGATAGTTCAGAGGCATGTAGCTGCCACATCTCTTCTCAGAGATAAGCTACCATCGGCCTAGCTAGTTTATTTCCATTACTATTTGTAAGCATATTTCAGTATTTTACATTAATGAAATGAAGTATAATTTCCATTGCATATCTTTGTTTATGGTTATCTCTGTAATTTGTTGCATTCCTGTTTAAATTCGGATTAGTCTCCCAACCTAACATAGGGTCCAAAACCAAAATTTTCTAGGGCGCTGCCTCGAACCCCATAGAGTGGGGTTACCTGCATCCCTCAAACCCCCTGTGACCCCCCCTGCTATGCAATCGGCACAACGAAGGGGGGGCTCCACCCCCCCTCTAACCTCCCAGTTAACTACGTGGGCTAATTTCAGAAAGAATATAACACAACCCAACATTCTCCCACTTGTTTTTTTCTTTCCACAGGGGGCCACAAGAGAGCTTAGTCATTTATCTAACCTTGCAATGCCCATTTTTTCTCTACACCAAGAGAACTTCTCATAGCTCATAGATTTTGTCAATGCATTTGTAGTATTCTTCAAAGTGTCCACCTTTACTAGCAACACCTTTTTGTCTTTTATCATATCCCTCACAAAGTGATACTGAACATCAACGTGCGTTGTCTTTGAATGATATGCAAAGTTATTTGCCAAGAAAATTGCACTTTGGCTATCATAGTCTATCCTTATAGCTCCCTGTACTAACCCGATACTTGAACATAATCTCTGCAACCAAACTACTTCCTTGCTTGCATGAGTGGCTGCCATGTATTATGCCTCTATAGTTGATAGTGCCACTACAGATTGTTTCTTACTCATCCAACTGACTGCACCTCCAAACAGGTTAAACACATACCCACTTGTAGATCTTATCTGATTTAGATCTCCAGCCCAGTATGAATCAACAAAGCCACGAATAGCCAACACTCTGTCCAATCCTGGTCTTCCTTGGTAGCACAAACCATAATCACTAGTGCCACACAAATACCTGAAAACCCACTTCATTGATGTCCAATGCTCCTTTCCTGGTTTTGACATAAACTTGCTCAATACTCCCACTACATGTGCAATGTCTGGTCTAGTACAAACCATTACATACATTAGGCTACCGACTGCACTTGAATATGGAACAAGGGACATGTCCTCTTCCTCTTCTTGTGTCTTGGGACACTATTCAGCACATAACTTTACACCTGTAGGAGTAGGAACCTTCACCGATTTACTATCATGCATATTAAATCTCTGCAATATTGTCTCAACATACTTCCTTTGGTTTAACCAGAGCTTCCTCTTTGCCTGAGCTCTTTTAATTTCTATGCCCAAAATATAGTTTGCTGCACTTTCATGTCGAATTTGGAGGACAATTGGGTCTTCAAATCATGAATAATTTCTTTGTCATTTCCAACCAGCAACATATCATCCACATACAAGACCAAATAAATGACATGGTCACCAATTGATTTAAAATACACATAGTGATCTTCTTTGCTTATAGTGAAGCCAAGTCCCCATATAAATGTATCAAATTTCTGATACCACATCCTTGGTGATTGTTTTAACCCATACAGAGACTTCTTTAACTTGCATGCCAGTTCTTTCTTACCCTTCATTGCAAAGCCTTCAGGTTGCATCATGTAGATTTCCTCTTCCAGATCCCCATGAAGAAATGTTGTCTTCACATCCATATGTTCTACCTCAAAATCAAAAGTAGTAGCAACTGATAAAAGTAATATAATAGAAGTTACCTTGGCAACAGGAGAAAAAATATCACCAAAATCGATTCTCGACACTTGGGAATAACCTTTTGCTACCAACCGGACTTTGTATTTCTCCACCTTTCCTTTTGCATTTTTCTTCTTCTTGAACACCCATTTGCTGCCAATGGGTTTCCTTCAATCCAGCAACTCCACCAGATCTCAAGCCTCATTTTTGTGCAAAGATGTCATTTCATCAACCATGGCCTCTTTCCAGAGTTTTCCATCCTATAAATCTACTACTTCCTTCACAGTTCTACGATCATCATCAGTAATAGATAAAGCAAAGTTTGAACAGAAAGTAGATGGACTATACCTTTCTGGCTGCCTTCTTTCTCGAATTGATCTTCTCACACCCCGAGTTTGTGGCTCTTCATCTTCTGATTCCTCCTATGTTGTAGAGTTTGATTCTTCCTCCTTTATCTCAAACTCTATCTTCTTAGGTTCCTTTGGTTGGACTTCATGTTTAATAACATGTTTCACCTCTCTGAACACCACATCTCGACTGTACACAACCTTCCTTGTTACTAGGTTCCAAAGCTTATAACCCTTTAA
>APFE031584921.1:111132-121826 GCA_000404065.3 Pinus taeda | reverse complement strand
TCCACCAGAGCCTTGAATTCTTTAAACCTGTCAAAGACTTTAGATTTATTCTTAAGGAAATATATCCATGTATTCCTCAAGAAGTCATCTATAAATGATACATAGTACATAGACTTACCAAGTGATGGAACCTCCATAGGTCCAAACACATCACTATGCATAAGCTCTAATATATGTTTCACCCTCTTACCACTAGAGAGGAAACTCACCTAGTTTTGCTTCCCATATACACAATTTTAAGAGAAATTAAAATCTAGAGAGCTATTACTCATACCTTCTACCATACCTTTACCATGAAGTATTCGAAGGCCCTTCTCTCCAATATGTCCAAGCCTTTGATGCCACAACATAGTCTTCTCTCTAGAGACCACTAGATTTTCTGCTCCACTTGCAGGAACCACAGAACTGTTGCACCCATCAACAACCGCGCTACCTTATATCTTGTACAGAGTTCTAATCCGAACTCCCCGCCTCATTACCAATGCTCCCTGAACCATCTTGCAAGTATCCTTCTCGAACACTATTTTTACACTTGCATCATCCAACTTGCTTACAGAAATCAGATTTCTAGCCAATGCAAGAATATGTAGAACACCCGGAAGTGTTCTAACGCTTCCACCTTGCAACTTCAACTTTACTTTTCCACGACCAAATATTCTAGCCTTCCTATCATCCCCTAAGAAGACATCACCACCATCATATTTCTCATACTCGCAAAACCACTCTCTATGGGGAGTGAAGTGAAAGGATGCACTAGAGTTAATCAACCATGCCTCATGATCTACATGTGTACTTGAAGAAGCCAAGTACACATTCCCACCTTTATCTGAGGTGGTTTTCACCTTTGCAGAAGGAGCATCATCAGATTCCTTTCCTTTATCAAGAGCTTTAGATTTACGGTCCCTTTTGTAGTGACCTTCCTTTCCATATTTCTAGCACATCACCTTTATAGGTTTTCCTAGAGATTTAGATCTCCCTCTAGATTTAGATCTCCCACTCGATGACTTATTTTTGTTTCTGTTCTGGGACCGTCCTCCTATAGACAAGGCATCGCCATTCTAGCTCTCCATATTTTTCCATCTCATCTCCTCCGTAAGAAAGGATGAGACTATTTCATCAAACTGCAAGGTAGTTGCATTGCTACCTATTGCAATAACTAGACTATCCCACGAATTTGGTATAGAACAAAACAAACTGATGCACTTATCTTCATCTAAAATTTTAATATCAACAAATGCTAATTGACTTAGCACGGTATTAAATGCATTCAGATGTTCTGTCACCAAGTCTCCATCTTTCATCCTCAGGTTATACAGCTTTTTCCGCAGGAACAGTTTACTCATCAGAGACTTAGATTGGTACAAAGTCCCTAACTTGTCCCGCAAAGCTTTCGTCGTGGCTTCCCTTGATACATTCAACAATCCTAAATCTAAGACACACAATCATATTGTGCTCTTTGCCTTTTGATCCAACTTCTTCCATCCTTCATCGGACACTCCCATTGGTTTAGTACCTGGATCTACCACGATCCACTGATCTTTATCGACCAACAGATCCTCCATATTGAGTTTCCACAATTCAAAACTCTGACCATTAAATTTTTCGATCTCTATCTTTCCACTGCTCGCCATCTTCTTTCACCACCAGAATCGATCTCGCAAATCTCCCACTGAACAGGGTCTACCACGGGCCTGAGCAAAACCCCTCAGCAACAAAGGTGTCCCCTTGAAGCCAAAATAGCTATGATACCAAATGTAGGTTTTAACCCCATATAGAAATTACCTGCATACGAATTCTAAAACACATAAAATAAACAATGTGAGAGCATAACACATAAAATAAATATACATAGATATTTCCCCCTAGATCCCAAAACCGGGACTACCAGATTGATTTTTCATTACGTTCCTTTCAATGTTACAATACATATTTATACATGCCGAAGCATCCAATACCATGGACCAAAAACCATCACATCCAAAAACATGGATTGAAAACCATCGCATCCAAAAACATGTGCAAAAATCATACACAAAACCATAGGTGGGTGTTCCCAACCTAATGTAGGGTCCAAAACTAACCATAGAGTGGGGTTACCTGCACCCCTCAAACCCCCTGTGACTCCCCCCCCCACCATTGCTACGCAATTAGCGCAACGAAGGGGGGGCGAAATCCCCTGGCTAACTACATGGGCTAGTCATGGAAAGAATATAACACAACCCAACAAAGCCAAATCATGAGGGCTAGAAGGCAGCTGAGCAAGTGGAAGTCAAAGCACTTGTTTATCTCTAGCTTGGGAGCCAAGCCTCCCTAATTTTAAGGAAGTCGTTGGAAATTTCAGTCGTATAAGTAGAGAGGCCTAGGACCTTAGTAGGATTCAGTTTTTATTCATACTTTTTGATTGTAAAACTTTACTTTATTTTCAAGCTACAAGACTTGTGACAGTTCTTGATTTAATCCATTGTTTTTATAATAAGAATGAGTTTTTGTTTGAGCCAGCACTGTGTTAACTTAGAGGGCTGAAGCTCTTGGGTTAGGGCCTAACCCTAGCAGCTAAAGATCCTCTTTACTTTACATGTATGCTAGCGTAGATCCATGGTTTAATGGTTCATTTGCTTAAATAGCTACATTTTCATTATGGCAGGGTAGAGGAGATTGGTTGTGTTTTAGGTTTCTATTTTATCGCATGAGATTTGGAGTTTGGGGTCTTGATTCAGTACTTGGTTCATTTCATCATTATTGTATTTAATCACTCTCTTTCTGTAATAGATCTCACTCATCTTATCATTTCTTTCAGCACAAAATACTTAAGCGCGAGCCAATAGATCATGTCTTCAGTGGATTATACCTGTAGATCTCCTTACCGTCTGATCCACAACAAACCTAACAAATCACTGTCCGATTCATTTTAACTCTTGACTTTATGCACTCCAAATCTCCGCTATTGATCTGTCTAGCTTTATCCAATGTTTATCATGAATTCTTCCACCTACTTTATGTGCTCCAAATCTCCACCATTGATTTGTTGTGCCTCCAATCCAATGGCTATTGCATCACCCAATCACCAACTAGCTCGGTTGATATCCACCGTTGATCAACCCCACCCGATCCAACGGCTATTATGCAATCTCGCATGGATTCTTGTACCGCATACATCCACCCGAAAGCACGCGAGAAAAGTGGTTTTCTCGTGCTACGTGTCACCCAGTTAGGTTAATTGTGCAAAATTTTGGAATTATGCTTACAATATTAAGGGTGCGCGAGAAACTGCTTACTGCCTACAGAAACCTTCTCCATCATTCCACATGTTTTTTTTACCTTTCCACCACTCATCCTCCATTAATCCTATCCATCCATCTATTCACTCAATCTCATGTGATAGGATCTTCGTCATTCATATTCTGGTTAGTCTTGTTCATTCATCTCTCGACTTGAACCTCACGTGATATTTTCTCTACCATTCATCTTCCGATTAGTATTATTCGTTCATCTCTTCACTTAAACCTCCCTTGATAACATCTCCACCATTCATCTTTCGAATATTCCTTTCCATCCATTTATTCACTCAATCTCACACAATAGGATCATCGTCATTCATCTTCCTGTTAGTCTTGTTCATTCATCTCTTGACTTAAACCTCTCACGATAGGATCTCCACCATTCATCTTTCGATTAGTCTTATTTGTCCATCTATTCACGTAATCTTTTGCAATAAGATCTCACTCCTCATCTCCCCTTAATACGGTTCCTGATCGATCCAATAGTTCCTATGCACTTCTGCTTCGTTACGTCCTCCTTTCACTGATATCATCCTCCCACTGCTTTTCTACTTGACTCCTTCCCGAACCTTGTTCTGCATATCCTTGAAACATTTCCACTCTCGAGATTTGACTTGGTCATTCAATATTGTCTGATCATCGCAAACACCCAAAAAAAAAAAAAAAGTGGAAATAGATTTAGTTTAGTTTCCTTACTTACACCTTAGTATGGTTTGATGCTCTTTACTTCTACAACTTAGATAGTAGCATTAGGTTAGTGTTGATTTAGAAATTTTGCATAGTTTAGCTATTTAAATGGTCAATTAGGATATGGTGTGATTTAGCATTACATGTTGTTTTCTTCATTACTGCAGTAGAGTAGCTTTCTTAGAATAGGTTTTCTCTTCTTCCATCAAAGAATCAAGCTTTTTCTGACTCTATAGAAGTCTAGCTTGGAACCCCTGGGTTCTCTGGCCAGATGAAAAAGTGACAACAGGTAGGACCTTCACTTCTACTTATGCATGTAGCACTATCACGTCCAATTTTTAACGAACCCCGGGTTGCTCAGTAAAGCTGGTAGCCCAGGAGTTGTAGCATCCTTGCTGCAATATTGGCGCTCATCACAAGGATAATGGTTTCATTAAGATCCAAAACTTACAACCTTAATACTTTCTTCTCAAGGTAAAAAATCACATTTAAAAGAAAGAGTTTTCAGTGGGATGAATAGATATCAAACTTTACAAACCATAATTTCCAACAAGCTAATTTTTAATTCTGTCGTAATTAAATGTGTACAAGAGTGACTAGTTTGATTTTATTCTAAATAACATGCCTATGAATTCTTTTCTTAAAATGATAATTCAATTTCTATAGGATTGGTATCCAATAATTATGAATTCATATGTAAGATAACATTACAATAATTCACTTACCCAAATTTGACTTTATCAGCATTTTAACTCAATATAATTATCATGCATATTCATTAAGACATTTCTAGAAACATCTTGGTTAAAAATCCTAATTTCACTTAGGCCTTTTTTACAAACAATTCATAAATGTGATTAGCTACAACCATTGAGGCATTGTGGCAAATAATTTGCAAGCATTTAATGTACAACCATTGAGGGATTTTAACAAATAGATTGCAACCATGCACTCTGCAACCATTGAGGCATTTTAACAAATATTTTGCAAGCATGCAATGTACAACCATTGAGGAATTTTTTCAAACACTTTGTTAGTGTCAGCCTTTCCAGCCTTCCTCCAGTGATCAAATATGCTCTTACAAAGTGGTCTCAGAGTGTCAAGGTCAAATTTTGTCATTTCAAAGAGTCTTTAAGCAAAATTTGGTCACTAGGCATTAGGTCTAGGGTTTGCTTTCACTCCTTCTAAAGTTGTCCAAATGTCAGTCTATGTCACTATTTGCTGAGTCTGTCATCATTAATGGGTTTTTCTTATCATGTCAATGTCTAATGAGTCATTTTACACCTTGTTCATGCTTCAGTTGCGCCTAGGTAAGGTCATTTCCCTCTCCTAGGGTTTTGAAGGCAATTTCTCTTGGACGGTCAAATCATCGGCAACCTTATATCTAGATGTTCATACACCTTCCCCTATCCTTCATGTACCTTATCAAACACTTCCCATCACTGAGATTCCCCAAATTCTTCATTTTTCCACAAACCCTAGTTACTTGCTACAACCTGGCAATTTTCTAGGCTAGGCCTACGTTTTGCCCTTTTGGACCCCTTCCCCTCACTCGATCTCTAAGATTCCACTTTCCCCTGCTTCCTAACATCCCTCCCTACTTCCAAAAATTTTCTCAAGAATTTAGAAGCCTCCTATCCCCTTCATTTCGCTTCATTTCAACGAAATCTCTTGTTCCACACATCGGGGTAGGTTTTACTCAAATGATGTTTCTGAGCAATCAAATATGAATTTGGGAAAACTGAGAAATGTTTTTGCCCAAAACATGCCAAGGAAGATAAAACTCCTTCACGTTTTACACAGGTGTCATGGTTTTAGAGAAATGTCAAAAATACGTTTCCTCAGGAGAATCGAATGCACCTCTGATGTGACCTTGGGAAAATCAAGTTTTCTCCTAGCTTGGTTGGCCAAATGACTTTCTTGATGCATCAAATAATATCTAGACACAAATAGTTTTCCAATGAGCTATCATGAGCTCAATTTGGAGTTGAGGAAGGCATTCAAAAGTTTACTGCAATAGCACTCTGCCTTGAGGCAGCCTCATTTGGCACATTTTGACCAGTCTTGGGGGATTTAATTGTTGACAGGGCAAATGAACTCCAAATTGAAAAATTCCAGTTGTGTTGGAAAGTAGACTCAAATACCTTGCCAACGAGCTATTCTATGCCCAATTTGGACACTGGGAAGGCCTCCCAAAAGCATTTGAAAGTCGTACTATGTGTAGGGCTCAGGCGCGCTACGTGTCAGGGTATTTTGCACAGTTTTCATCTTCAGCTCAACGAGTAGCGCGCCACGCGCTACCCTTAAGTTGGGGAGGTCCATTTCACAAAAACTCAGCATTTTTTGATTTTTCATGGCAAAATACACTTTCTCAGCCACTTCCAAGAAGTTTCATGGAGATTTGAGCCCCCAAAAGGTTAAAAAACAAGCAAAAAAAGACCTTCTGCCACTTTTTGGACACACAGGAAGCAGTCTTGGGAGATTGCAATTTTTGAGGGGCTAATGTACATAAACTTGAGAAATTCTACTTGGGCTAGAGAGTAGACATCCAGACCTTTCTAACAAGCCCACTTGTGCCTCATTTGGATGCCAGGAAGTGCCTCAAAAGTGGCCTGAAAGGCGCGCTACGCGTAGAGAAATGGCGCGCTACGCGTTGGGAAAATTTGCCAGTTTTGCACCTTCAGCCCAGGAAAACGCAGCATTAACTAGTTTTGAATTTTTGGTAGGATTTTTCATCCTCTTTGATGTAATTAATGTAATTTCATGTTGACATGACACTTTTTTACCTATTCTAGAAGATTCATTCATAAAATGGCAAAAAATTAATGAATGAATTGGTTTCCAAGCTTATAGAGGCAAGCTGTTTTGATTGCCTAGTTTGTAGTGCTCAGTTTAGAATTGGTTAAAACAGCTCCTAGAAGGAGGAGCTCGACCCCTAGAGGTTAGGGAATGGTTTGGCTTGGTCTATATATGTAATTTTTCATTCATTAGCAGAGGTTGGACTCTTGGGATAGTTTTGAGACTATATTGTACATATTTTACTAGCATTTTTGGCAAAGGAAAGACCAGGGTTTTGCAGCACTACTTGGGATCCATGTGGCTTTATGTCTTGATGGTGTTTTTCTCTTAGTATTTGTAAGTTGTGTATGTGAATCATTATCTCTATTGAATCTTCTCTTATTAAGCAAATGAAGTGTTAAGGTAGAATCCATAAAATTGCTATGCTCTGCCTTTAAATTTGTTTAATATTCTATGTTTTCTTCAATTTAAGGAGAATCCTTGAGACCCCTTGCTCTCTTTAGCCTCTCACTGGTCTGGTCTATCCATCTCACCTGCTTTAAGGCATCAAAACAATTGCCTATCTTGCCCCAAGTGGACCTCTGCAAAAACTGTGCCTCATCCCCGCACCCAAAATTGCCTTTCCCTTGATTTCAACAAAATTCATAAAAAATCAATTCTAAACTCTTTGTACTTAATACCTAGCCTAAAATCAGTCATCAATTCGGTCATCTCGAGCCATTTCGATTATCTTCGCCGAGTTTGACCCGGAGAGAGCCCTCTCCTGTCCTCGTAGGGCTAGCTATGAGGCTGAGCGTGGTTCGATGTGGCCTTGAGTCTTGCCTTATTTCAGCCTAAGGCAGATTTGAGTGCTAACATAGTGGCGACCATACTGGGGAGAACAAATGGTTTTCTTGTTTATGTCATTTGTTTTAGAAGCTACAAACGGAGCCTGAAGTTATGCCAGGTAGCCTTCGAAACTCTTTTTCTTTGCATTAGCGGAAGTAGATAAACGGTGCTTCAGTCAATCTCTGGTCTAGCTTGTAAACGTGACATTTAACTTGTTAATTACCCCAGTACATGTATCAAGTTCAGATCTGATGGTTGATGGTGGACACCAATCAGATTCTTGAAAGGCTGAAATCATTCACCTGGCGACTCTGAATCATTTTTGAGATCAGATCCAAAGACTCCACTGGAGGATGATCCCAACCAGCAAAAACATGAAAGGACAACATGGACAGATCAGGTATTCAAGTTGGAATTTCATCCAAGACATTTTGTTCTTTGTAATAAATTATTTCTTCTCTTTTCCCAAGAATGTCAAGAAGGCTTTGCAAAGTATACTATATTTGAGAAGAGATCCTCGGCCTGCAGTTGATTCTTTCCCTTTGAAGATTGTGAATACCAAATATTTGCCTACCTTTGAGCTTGATCAAGACCTTTCTTCTAAATTTTGTGATGAATCTCAAGTAACCAAGTCTGATTCTATACCTGCTGTACATACCCCTACACCTTGTAAAATTCCCGATCGGTATAAACCTCTTGTTTTACCTTCTGTTCTCCATGCTTTCCCCAAAAACTATGATCTATACTTACCGATGTTTGATGGTGAATGTAAGGATGTCAACGCTGAGCAACATGTGCAGAATGTTGAGAATTTTCTAGATCTTTTTGAAGTTGATGCTGAAGATGTTAGTATAAGGCTTTTTTCTCTTTCTTTGCAAGCCAAAGTGAAGAGTTGGTTCAAAGCCCTGCCTTATGCAAGCATTTCAGATTTCCAGCAGTTTGTCAAAGTTTTTCTCGATAGGTGGATGATCGGGAAGAACCTTTTCTTGATTGTAGAAGAGTACAACCAGCTGAAAAGACTACCAGGGGAGACAGTACAACAATTTTCTGCCATATTTAATCAAGTTTATTATTCGATGCCAGTTGATATAAGACCTACTCCTAGATCAGCTCTCTTGCACTATCTGGGTGACTTTGATTCAGAGATGGAGTTTCAGCTGAGAGAAAGGGATATTGCAACGCTTCATGAGATGAAAAATAGTGCAGTAAATGTAGAGGTGCATCTTTTGATCCGACGGGCAAGGTTGAAAGAAGAAGAGATGAAAAACATAGATCCGGTCGAATCAACATCTCTAGAGGTGAAACTTGACATTTTGGTAAGTGCAGTGGAAAAGATGATGGACAAGATCAACGCAAGGAATGATGATTATGTTCTAGCTCATGCCTCGCTGATTGAAGAAGAACAAGTTGCTGCTCCAAAACATTTTGTTTCTTATCCTAGTTGTCATAGATCTGATAATGATTGTTTTGTAGATCACCTTGGCGAAGAAAGAACTGTTGATATGACCTGCATGCTTGATGATATGTTCTATACCGATGATTTGCCTCAGTTTGATCAGTATGATGATGATTATGTTCTCCAAACAGAAGCTACTATTGCAGACGAACAAGCAACTAGTTTGTGGGAGGAAGAAGTTCATTTTCAGCAGCTTGAATACAATGTTCAGCCATCACATATCAGCTATGACAGTGATGAGGAAAGTGCCTCAAAGTTTGAAGTAAGTGAATGATCTTTGACATTTTGTTTTGATTCGTTTCAGTTCATCAGAGATAACTACCCTGCAATCAACAATCAAATGTCAACAAGTCTTGATTTGAATCATCTTAAGAGCAATGAAAATTTTGTTCAAGACTTCTCATATTCAGATTTGCAACCCCCGAAAGCCATTGATTGTCAAGTTGCAGCTGAAGACTTGGAAGTGCACACACATGATTTAATGATTCAAGGTGACTCCATACCATTATGTTTTGAATCATTTCAACTTTTGAAGGGTAAATTGCATAGTAAATCTTCAAATGAACAGCCTATAACAAATCAGCAATCTCTCATTATTAATGTTGAGGATGAGACAGATAACAAAATTCTTGAGCAGCCTATAGCATCATATTTGCAGCCACCAAATGAAATTTAAGGGCAGTTTACAGATGAAGGTGTGGAAGATGAAATACATGATTTGACGATGCAGGAAGATTCTATACCCTTTTGTTTCGAAGCATTTCAGTTTATAAGGCAGAATCTTCGTAAAATCTCTCAAGAAAAAGATGAACATCTAGAAGGATGTCATACATTTTCAATGGATACATTGCAACAGTCTTTTCAAGTTTTCCATGATCCAATAGCTGATGTTTTGGATGAGGTTTGCAGTCAAAGTCTTTCTCCATTGACTACATGTGAGCTTGAAACATGTGCTGACATGAACTTGATCCGGTAGCCGGTTTCTTTGTCATTTTTAGCAGAGGTCTCATCACAAGGCTCAGATCAAAGTTTGCATTCATGGTATGAGGACAAGAGACGTAATCCATTGGATGAGCTAAGTCCCAGTGTGCCTGAATTTCACGATCCTTATGCAGTGTTTTTGGAGACGGAGAGAGGATCCATATTCAACGGATATGTTTCCAAGTCGTCATGGGAGTTGCCTTTTAGTAGTTCTCTCTTGTTGTTCATAAGTGAGCACTTGTGGAAAATTCGAAGAACAGATGGAATACTTACTTGGTTGCATTGGTTGTTTCATTTCACTTGATCAGGTGATGAATGAAACTGTTACAGTAGGTTGTGATGAATAAGCTCCACTTTGAGCATCATTTCCAGTTTGTCGGTTGTATTTAAGTATTGAGTCAATTTTTAGTTGAGTGAGAGTCATTTATGAGCCAGTTTTCAGTCATGTAGGTTTCATAATTGAGTTGGTTTGAATCAAGTTTCAGTCAATTTGTCAAATAATGACTCCATCGCCCAATGGATGAAGGCATTGTCTAGCTCTTACAAAGATATGCAATTCTTGGCACCTCCAAAGAGCTACCATCCCCATTGGAGCCAATGTTAGTTTCAGTCTTTCCAGCCTTCCTCCAGTGATCAAATATGCTCTTACAAAGTGATTTTGAAGT